>PVKM010023566.1:0-21083 GCA_004027735.1 Carollia perspicillata | reverse complement strand
GGAATGAAGAAGTAGCTGGAAAAAAATTACACAGTCTTGAATACTGACAGATTCAGCACGACTCGCCTGAGGGCACCAATCGTGTAAATTCTTCCCGCAGCACCGTGACAATCTCTTAGCAACTCTGAGCTGCTCTGGTTTCAGTTTAACAGCAACAGGGCAGCGGACCACAGGGGAACTCATTTCATCCCATAGAGTGTGTTCACCAAAGCCATCTCGGCTTAGCTGTCTGTCTGAATCAGCATATCCTGATGAAGGGCGATTTGGCCTTCTTTCCAAGATGTCTCAGTGGGGGTGACAAGAGAGATGTGAGGACATGTAGCCTTTGGGAATTATCCATGTGACCAGCTGAGGCTCTGGGCTACTCTCTGTCAACAGAGGCCTGTGTCATTTGTTGCAGGTCTAGCATCTTGTCTATTCCTTCTCAGAGAGGGAACACTGTATGTTCGTCACCTCTGTGTGCCTTTGCATTTGCATTCCACACCATGTTCATCTGACACCACAGATTCCGTGGCTGGCATCCCCTCAAGACTATGCGTCCAGCACAGATTATATCTGACAAGTTGAAGGCTCCATGGAGCCATCTCCATAGGAGGGGAAAAAAATCAGACCCCAAATTGAAGGCTTATCTTTCTCATAGTGGATGAAGATTCTCTTTTATTTAGAAAACAACCACAACAACAACCGCAGCAACAAAACCACTGGACTTGGAAGAGAGGGAAAGATGTGTGTATGTGGGTGTGCATATTCATGTGGTTTTTTTCCATGGGCTCTGTCCCAAGTGACTCCATACTTGATCTTTAGAACAAATTTTTGACTTTCATACTTTCCCATTCCTCAAGTAGTATTAGGAAATGATTAGCAATACCAAATGTTCTGTAACTTTTTTTTTTTCAGCCAGATCTTCTCAGTGGGTGGGCCACTGCACCAGAGTAAGTCAGGTACTTTCTGAAGCTGTGTAACTCTTTCAGGCAACTGAGGGACCATTTAGTAGATTAGTCCTTGGGATGGTACCCACAAAAGTGTCTGGCTAGAGTGAAATGTAGCAAAATTGCTCCCTGGCGACCTCGAAGAGCTAATGACTGCTTAAAGGATTCTCAGAGAGTTTCCAAATGAAGAACAAATATGGCTCCCCAAATATCAATTGTTCAGTATGTATTGTGTAGGAGTAAGGGGCAGGCAGGGTTCTTGGTCACACAAAGGGGTTTCTGGTCCTGGGGCATTGCAGCAGCCAGGATGATCCTAATGATGGGGCTCTGAGAAGTATTTCCTCCTACAGAGCCCAGCGAGGAATAGTTGGAATCCCCTGTGGTCAGCCAAATGGAGGTCTGGTCAGCAAAAGCTGAACTGGAGTCTTGGTGGCATGAGGTAGACACCAATATAAGGATTGTCTCTTTAAAAAGATAATCTTGCCCTGACTGGTATGGCTCAGTGGATTGAGTGCCAGACTGTGAAGCAAAGGGTCACTGGTTCTATTTCCAGTCAAGACACATGCCTGGGTTGCAGGCTAGGTCCCCAGTGTGGGGCGTGTGAGAGGCAACCATATATTGATGGTTCTCTCCCTCTCTTTCTCCCTCCCTTCCCCTCTCTCTAAAAATAAATAAATAAAATCTTAAAAAAATAAAAAGATAATCTCTATAAATCACTATGTAGAGAGCTCAGGGAAGGGTTTTAATTTCTAGACTTAAGCAAAGGTAACTAGAAAACCATTAGCAAGCTATGATAGTCATCTTTTTCATATCCCCTATTTATTGCAAAAATTAAGTATCTGTCTAGACAAGAGACTGCTAGATGCCTACTCAATATCTACTATCTCTACCTCCCCTTTTCATATAGAATCCTGCTTTTATTAAAGCATCATAAAACTAAACTATGCTAGATTTCCCAGCCTGCACGGGAAGAGGGGAGGGGAATATGTCTAAATTCTAGCCAGTGAGATGTAAGGAGAAGTTATTGGGTGTGTCATCTGGTAAATCTCCTTATAAAGGGGCAAGGGCTCATCTAGTATGTTCCCTTTGTCTCTTGTTTTTTTCCTTTCTTTCTTCCTAAAAGGAGGAACTTCTGGCTGGAGTTCCAGTAGCCACTTTGTGAATATGAGGCAGCCTTGACTAAGGAAGCTACAAGTCAATAGAAGATAGAAGATAGAGAATAGAGATAGAAGATCTATGATTAGGAGCCACGATATCACACCTAATTTATTTTAGCCCTGCTTTTCATGTCTCTGCTACTGACGGTGGAGCACATTTTCTAACTGATACTATGTGCAAGGCTGGAATCTCACATCTTCTACTCTTAAATACAAGTTATTCTGTTCACACAACAGGACTATCAATAGGGAATAAGACTCTAAAACTCAGCCAGACCATCCATATGGATGGGCACCATATGGCCTTTCCTTGCTGCCAAGGCCAGTCTAAATAACAGACACAGGGAAGAATGGCAAGTGCAAAGTCAATAATGACATTCTCAAATGCATGAAATAGAGACAACCTGAATAACCTTGAGGTCCCATAGAGATATTGATTCTGAAGTATTACAAAGAAAAATACTTGATAGTGCATACCAATTATAGATAATTTTTAATTTTTCAGTTACAGTTGACATACAATATTATATTAGCATTAGGTGACTAACAATATTTTATGAAGTCTGTAGAGCAAATCTGTTACCTTCAGACTATTATATCGGTCAGTTACCTTAGTTATTATCTGCATTGTTCATCAAATTCATTGTGTTGTAGATCACATTGGTTAGACAATGTCCATTTTTATCCTCAATGTATGTTGGTTTGTAGGCACACACTCAGAAATATGCCAGCGCTGAGGGCATTCTCTCTCCATTTCTTGTCTCCCAACACACTACCCCTCCCCCTGCCCCAGAGCCTTATGTCTTGTCATTTGCTTTTATATTCTGCTTCCAGAAACTTCTACAGTGCATAGTAATGGTCTCCATTTATTGGCTACACAATAGGCACTGCACTCTCTGAGTTAGTTATTTTTACCTTCACTTCCTAGGTGAGGAAATTGGGGTTCAGAGTACTTTAGAAAGTTACCCAAGATTGTGCAGGCACTAACAAACAATAGAGCTGAGATGCGAATCCAGATCTTTGTAGCCCAAATGCATTATTTTAACCACTCTTTGTTCATTCAACAAACATTTGCACAACACTATGGGCTGGTATTTATCATTCCAGGCCATGGGGATAAAAAATGTGAGGAAAACTGTAAAAATTCTCTGTTCTCTCTGAAAATCTTTGCTTTTCTTTTAAAGATTCTAGTGGAGAATGAAAACAATAAATGTGATTAAGTAAATTTATGCAAGTGCGTTCTATAGGATAAGTAACAAGGTGTTGGAGCGTGGAATGGGAGAGCAGACACACAGTGCAGACGAGGGGGGACAGTTGAACTGTTCAGGGAAGGTGTGCCTATCAAGGTATTTGAGCAAAAGTTTGAAGGAGATAATGGTGTGAGCAACTGGGTAACTGCCAGGAAAAGGTCAAAGAAACAGCTGGTGCGAAAACCCTGGGGTGGAAGCATGGCTGGCGTGTTTGAGGAACAATGAGGGAGTTGGAGTGGAGTGAGGAGGGATAGTAATTGGAACTGAGGTCTGAGAGGGAATGGAACATCAGATCATGTATAGACTATTGTGAAGACGTTGGTTTTTTTTACTCTGAGCGAAATAGAGAGCCTTTTGAGTCAGAAAGTGATGTGATCTGACATGTTTCAAAGGATCACTCCAGCTGTTGTGTTGAGAATAGATTGAAGAGAGGTACAGATTCAAGGAGTCCAGTTAGGAGGCTTCTGCACTGTGATCTCTTGCTTCATGGCTGATTAGAGGATACTGTCAAAAGAGGGACTTCTGCCCTTCTTGTCTCCCTCCTCCTTTTAGGTTAAAGAGGGTAAGTAACAGGAAGGTGAGGGTAGTAGCAGATGGTGTCCTCAGCATTGGGCTGGGGGTGGGTGGGAATTTCAGCTGTCTCCTTCATCCTTTCCCCATCCTGGGAAAATGTGCAGGCAGAGACAGGCACTGTTAGATGGACATCTGCAGAAGTCTCTATCGAGACTTTCCTGGGACCAAAGTTCTGAGCATTTCTTTTTCTTTTATTTTTTCATTAGTTAGACAAGCATTCGTGCAGCCATCGTGTAGCTTACATTAGTAGGGGAAACAGACAACAATCATTAATCATCACAAATATGCAAATTATATAATGTGTTAGATTGTGGAAAGAGTTACAGAAAAATGTGGGGTAAAGCGGGTGGGAGCTCTAGGGACTGAGTGGGGGAAGGTCAGGGTGGGGGACAGGTTTTAGCATTAGTGGGGTGGACAGAGGTGGTCTCATTGGTGGCTAAAAGGCCTTGATAATTTCGTAACGTCGTTAACTAGATACATCCTACTGTCGCTTCTCCTTTTCAACCATACCTCCCACTGGTAAAGAAGATAAGTCAGCTGATATCAGTTGCTTCTCTCCAAATGAGCTAAGAGGGCTGCTAATGCTCAGCTCTTATGTTCTTCACTATCTGCCACTCAATCCCATTGACTCCTCTGACCTTTGAAGGGAAATCAAGATTGGCTCCTTCTCACAAAATGTGAGCAAGCCCTGTTCCAGCCAGATTGGTGTTCCGGGAAAACCACCACTGCTTGTCATTTATATATATTGTTTCAGTGTCATTAAAGGGACTTCTGAGATTGGGTTTTCATTGGCTGGGTCTATATGATAGGATGGTAAAATATGATATGGGTAATGAAAAATTCACTGATTAATTTGTCCTCTCTGTTCATAAATTTCCTCTCTGTTCAATTTAAATTCCTGATAATGGAGCAATTGATCACATTGTCAAACTGTTCTTTAAATTCCTTAAACTGTTCTTCAGATGATGGAGGAAAAGGAAATCTTCAGTGTTATGGTTGAAGCAGCTGTGTAATCGTCATTATTGTTTAATTAGTCATTTTCTGTCTAAGTGGAGTGATTTATTAATTTTGAACAAATGCGACTAAAGCATTAACTCTAGATAATAGTTTTAATGATAGCTCAATGTAAACATTGTCTGGAATAATCTAATATATAACTTTTCAAAGGATATTGCATTGAACAACAGTCCCACTTGATGTCTACGAAAATAAAAAAAAAATTCACTGGTCAGATAAGTTTGGAAAGTGCTGCACGCTACAGTTCTCTCTCGGAGGTTCCTAATGTATATTGGTCTTTTAATGGCTTTGAGAAATTGTCAATAAGTTTATTTTGTTTTATTTAACCTAGTGTTTCCCAAACCTATTCGATTATGGAATCTATTTATCACAAAACCATCAGTTAAATCGTATTGATTTACAAGATATACTCTGAGAAAAGCTGATGTGGCCGATATTAAATTTCTGAGAAGAATGACCAGAATTGCATACTGATGGGATTCAAGGAATGTTTATTGAATGAGTGGCTAGAGGGTGAGCTACACATTTGCACTTCTTTTAATTCCTGCTCTTAATTGTGATTACGGTGCTAAAGGTTTCTACACAATCTTCTTCTAAATCCGAACATTGGGCAGTTTCCTCTGGCTCATGTAGATTTAATTTTGGGTCTGATATGTAATAATAAAACAGACAGGGTCTTGGTGGCCACCACATTTACAAAGCTACTTAATGGCAAAGCATTACTGACATTTAAACAAACCAGGGAAATTGTTTCATGGGGCTTCTGAATTGTGACCTTCCTCTAGACATCCCATCAAATAACTGCTGTGATAAAATTTACTCCCTCAGATAAAAACAAAAACGATAAGTCTCAAATATTGACAATTTGTTAAAGAATATAGCATTTCTTAACATTGTCCACAACACTAAAACATTTTTGACTTAGAATGAATACTCTTAGCTCTCCGAAACCCCTCAAGATTGCTGAAGTATAAATCAAAAGGGTGCCTGAGGTGGCAATTGATTTTGGCGGTGTTAAATTGTCAAAATTAGTTTAAACTTCACTTTTTTAGCCTCTGCCTCTTAAGCATATTCTCCATCCCTTATGAAAATATGAAATTGAAATGTAAGCTTCTTTCGCTGAAATGCCCTTAAAATGACTTCTCTGGAAAATTTCTGTACATAATGATCATGTCCTTTAAAGTTCTCTGTTATAGTGAACATTCTATCTTCTCTCATTCCTTGTTGAGTAGGAAGTCAGAGGACATTTTAATTTTTGTAAGCTCCAGACAAATTGGTTTTTCAGCTGATAAGATGAATTCATCTGGATTTTTTTCTTAAATGATAGGAAATTTCTCTCTAATGAACAAACAAGGCAAATTTTGCCTTGGACACAATATATTGAAGTGATTTCTCCCTCATTTTTAAGGAGAATATTGGCATGGCCATATCATGTGTCTTAGTTTTGCTCCTTGTAGTATCTCTTCCTGTGGGAGGATTATAGATTTTTCTTTCCTGTTGAGGCCAGGCTTGGTCATGTGACTTGCTCTGTCCAATGAAATAAGAGGCGAGGCAATGTGTGGCGCTTTCAACAGAAGCTTGTAGAACCATCATGGCTTGCTGTATCTTTTTTTCTCCCTGCTATGGAGACCAGTGTTGTCTCAGATAGAGACTGTTCTGTCATTTTAGGTTCTATAGAGAAGTTGATGTGGAGCAGATTCATGGGCAACCAGCAAGGGATATATTACACGAGGAAGAAATGAACCCCTGTTTTCGTTAAGATTTTGGAATTGTTTGTTATTGTTTATAACTCATTATATTTTGACTAATGCAAACAACTTTATCATTGGATTCTTTCCACTTTTCTTTTTAAAAGACTTTATATAAGACCAGGGAATTCAGCCAAACCATCATCTGTCACTTAGTCACTGTGAAGCAAATAGAAAAAATTGTCAGTAAGTTTATGCTAAGTTAAATTTCTACATCAACAATGCAGAATATTTAACCACTGTAATATAGTTGATAACTGCTATTTAGTTTTAAGTAATGAAGCAAATAAAAATGCAGACCGCGCTGCAATGTTGTTGTTTAATGGACCATTTACAATGATTCTTGAATGTGGGCCTGTTTAATCTAAGCGTTTTCTACTCAGACCTCAATAACTGTCTCTGCGCATTGCAATTTCGTCTTTCAAAACACCAAGTAAAAAAGCAAAATTAAGTTTTTAACAACTTGTGTTCAAGTAAAAATGATTCTTTGAGGCGACACTGGCTAGATAGTGTAATAAATTCCCAGGATATTATTTACAGATGCACATTTGCCCCCCAGGTAAGAGTAAACTCTGCAGGTGACTTTCTGTTAATTCCTTAGTGAAAGGGCAGTGTGCTGATTCTGATAATTATTTAACTCATGAATTACAATTAACAGTGATTATTTAAGGTCCCCTGCCCCCCAGGAAAGGTAAAAAGGTTACTTGAGAAAAAAACTTAGCTGAATATAAAAGATGCTATTCTTGAGGGCTTTTAGGACTTTATTTCTTAGGGGAAATATATATATTTTCTTTTTAATATTTAAAATATTTATCTGTGAATTACAACACAGTTGATCTAATGAAATGTGAGATGTTAGATTATTTAATACTAGTGGAAATAATGAAAACATTTAAATCTCCCAATTTAGTTTGATATGACTTTGACCTTTAGCCTCATATAAGACCAAAAAAAAAAAAAAGACATTTATATTGAAAACTAAAGAACATTTTTCACCCTGATTGATGTGGTTCAGTGGGTTGGGTGTCACCCATAAACTGAAAGGTCACCGATTCAATTCCTGGTCAAGGCACATCCCTGTTTGGGGGCGTGCGAGAGGCGACTGATTGATGTCTCTCCCTTTCTTTCTCCCTCCCTTCCCCTCGCTCTAAAATAAATAAATAAATAAAATATTAAAAAAAGAAAACTGAAGAAGATTTTTGTTAACTTGAACTGAGAGGGCTTTGATTGCAATTTTTCCATGACCAGTACTGCAAACCTGAGGGACTCCAGGGCTGTAACAAATTAAGGGGAGGATGCTGCTGTCCCTGTGACAGCACATGGGGAGTGTAAGTGAGTACTAGGTCCAGAAGGACTGGGTCATGTGTATGGGTTGGAAACCAGGGAGATTGAAAATAAAGACATCTGGGACTCCCATACGGATGGTTTAATAATAAGCATTAGAAGAAACCAGGTAGCCTGGCTTGAGTTTAGGAGAGAGGAGAGACAGAATTCGGTCCTACATCTGCCTAAGCTTTTGAAAGTAAGGAGTTCCTCCTAAGGATGTGTGAAGGTAACCCTTGCTGCCAACCTGATCCAAGAGCATGGGGGCAACACGGAGGACAGTGGTGTGTGATGCTAGGCCCCTTTAGTGCCAATGTCAGCAATATGGAGAAGATAGAAATACTACTTATTTATTTAATTGTTATTTTTCTTTTTTTAAAATTAGTTTACTGTTGTTCAATTACAGTTGTCTGCATTTACCCCCAAGCACTTCCCCCCAACCCCAGCCATCCCCACTTCCCTCCCTTGCCTCCACCCCCTTGGCTTTGTCCATGTGTCCTTTATAGTTGTTCCTGAAAATTACAGTTGACATTCAATATTACATTAATTTCCCGTGTACAGCATAGTGGTTAGACATTCATATAACGTGTGAAGTGATCCTCCTAAATCTAGTACCCACCTGGCACCATACATACTTATTACAATGTTATTGACTATATTCCCTATGCTGTACTTCATGTTCCTCGGGACTATTTGGTAACTATCAATTTGTAAGTCTTAATCCCTTCACCTTTTTAATTCAGTCCAGCAACTTTCCTCCCAGCCGGTAACCATCAGTTTGTTCTCTGCATCTATGAGTCTGTTTTGTTTGTTTGTTTATTTCATTTTTAGTATATAGAAAGGATATGTTATTAGAACAAGAATGGGGAGTGGGGATAGTGTCCCACTGTGGTAATACCTATGTACAAAGTCATTGGAGGTAGACTGCTTGGTCTCCAGGTCTACTCTGTCATTCCTAGAGGTGGGTGATGCTGACAAGTCACCTAATGTCTCCATGCATTCTTCTTCTCCTCTGTTGAATGGGGAAATTTGGGTTGGTATAGGGAGTGGAGAGTGTGTTCAGTGTGCTGTGATGCTCCGTAGGAGTTTATGTTATTCCTATGGGAAATTGTTGCTGAAAATGGAATTTTAAATTATAAGAGGTTCTTGGGAATGCTTCCCTAACATTTAATTAAAATCCCTTCTACGCTTATGAGAATTTTTTCTTGGGGGAACAGAAGCCATAACTTTCTTTGCATTTTCAAAATTATTCAAAATTCCCTAAAGGTAAATAAGTACTATCCTAAAATTTCTATGAGGGAACAGGGTAGTCCTGATTTGTGTGCAAAACACATTGAAGTTGAATATGTGATTCTCTATTTAACAAGGGATTGGAGCACATTGAAACATGGGAGCAAGTAACAGAACAGGTGAGGGCAGAGGTGTGTTCCCATGGTGACCAGAGATTTCCCAAAAAGGTTCAGAAACACACATCCACAACGACTTCTACTTTGGCACTATATGTGAATTAACCTTTAGGACCTTCCTAATGTGTAGGAAGGATTTGACTAGAGCTGTGATCCCCCTAATGCTATGGGTATTTAGGAGCTAAACCAAAGAGCGAACAATTGACTTTTAATTTCTACTTTGATTTTGTTGTTATTATATATCCATGGTCAGGATGTTTAATTAGCTGCTCCCATGTCCTTGACTGGAGCATCTGATTCTCAAAGATCTCTTAGCTTTGTTGTATCATAAAAACTTGTGGTTTAGTTCACAGGTGAGATGGTTACTTAGGTTAATCACGATCTTTTAGAACTTGCTATTTGTGTTTTTTGTGTGTGTGTAGTCTTCGAGAAACTCAGAATGAGTAAGGGACACTGTGTAGGACATGTCAACATTTTCCATTCCAATTTGAAAAGTCAGCTGAGATTTAGAGATTACTTAGAAAAAGGTAGTAAAGTACACTGGGCTCTTTGGCTGGATCAGCAGAATCCCAATGCAAAGGAAACATATTTTAAGGTGGGAGAACTAGTGGTCAAGGTACTTTCATTTTAGTCTGCTTCGCCAACTATGTTGTACTTTGGTTCTTGGTATAGACTCGGTGCAGCTGTCAGAATGGGCCCCCTTATAGCCCTCTGGCCAACACATGCATATCTCTCCCTCTGTTTTTGCTTGTACTGTATTGTAGTACTCACTTTAAAATCTCTTTACAAAGCCTTCACTGATTAATGTAATCTCAAATGAGTTTCTCTTTTCATCATATGTATAATACTTCATTTGCTTCATCATGTCTTTCTCTTGAATTATAAGCAACTCAAAGATGGTGTGGTGGCAGAGACTGGCTACCTGTTCATCAAGTCCATTTACTTCCACTTGTGTATATAGCTCAAGATTCTCAGCTTGCATTGCCTTGGAGTTAGTTGTGGAATGGGTTCTAGCCCAAGGAATGCTGGCAGCAGCAATGAATACTACTGCCAGGTCCAACTTATTAAAACATCCCACACATGGTCTTCCATACTCTTTATGAATATCCCGGCTGAATAGAGAGGATTTTGAGATTCTAGAAGTTTGATCTGTAATATGGAAGAAGCCTGGGTCTCTGAAGTGTTATATGAAAGTATTAACCACATTATACTGTTTGATGGTAAGCCACCAATTTAGCAACTTACCATGTACTAAGCCACTGGGATTTCGTGGCTAATCTGTTGCAGCAGTTAATACTACACTAACAAACACATGGGTAAATCATATTATAGGTCTTTGTTTCCTTCACCGTAACTAGAATAATGTGGAGAGCAGTTCAATTAATGCTGTCCACCTAATTTAAAAAAAGATAATTTACTGACCATCACCTTCTATAGTAATGAGAGGAAGGATGCTCTCTTTGTATGGGTCTAAAGAATGGGAAATAGAAAAGAGAAGGGAGATGTTAGCAATGGATGGTTCAGTCTATATGTACATAAGAAGAATAAAACACATAGATTTGGTTTTCTCCCTTGATCAATGGCATCAAATAAACAAACAATATTGTTATTGATTATTATAGTAAGTAAATATCATGAAAGGTATTGGTATTGATTATTACATTAGATAAATGTGCAGAATGGTGGCTTTATTGATTTTTATATTTAACAAATATGGGGATGGACACAACTCATATTCCTGCCAACCTATCTTAAAAAGACTTAAGGTTTTGAGCACAATCTGGGACAAGGAGTTATTTTGCGATGAATGTTCTAGAAAATCTAAGAACTTTCCTCATCAAACTTCCATTAAAATAGAAGCAATTAAAAGCACATATACATCTGACTATAGACCAGACACAAAGATGGCAGCATTCTTGTCAGCAATAAAGGCCCATGGGGTCTGTCAAATACCAAATGTTGAACAGAGCCACTTTAACGTGAGATGAAACACAATCGCAAAGGGCAGGAACATTTTAATTATGTGCAAGATGTAAGCAAGGTTATCTATAATTGGAGGCTATCTATAATTTGGTACTTCTAGTTTGAGAAATGGTAGGCAGATATTGTGGGGGAAACAATCCTTCCTCTGTACATGCAACAGGTAAAGGAGAAAAGAACCCGAAAGCTATTATTCAGCTTTTGACTGTGGGACAAGGACAGGGTGACATGGTTTTTATTTAAGCTTGTCTTTTTGCGGAATTCAAGGAAGAGTAAAATGATAGGTTTTAAATAATAGATTCTTCAATGTTAGATGAAAATATCCTAGAGAAAAAGGGAGGAACAGATAGGGAAAGGGGGAGTAGTACTAGTGAGAAGGATGAGGAAAGAGAGAAGGGGCCGTGGGGAGGTGGAATCCCCATGCATGCACTGAAAAGACTCAGGAGTGTGTCCTGCAGGGAGGGAGACGCAAAAGAAAGACAGTTCATATGCTCAGCATTGGCAAGAGTTGATGACACCACTGACACTTTAATATCTATAGCTATACTGTATTATCTATATATTACAGTATATTGTGATTTTTGAGGGAGTAATCCATTTCCTCACAAGGCTGAGTTCTTTAACCCAGAGATAATGTCCATTTAGTCCCGGATCCTGTCATAGACATTTGTGTTTCTTGCCTGCCCAGCTTTCATTCACTCTGTTTTCCAGGACCTATCCTCCCCCTCCGCTCCCCACCTCTGGCTCAGTCCACTTGATTCAAGTATGTTGGCTGGATTCCTGAGTAGGAAGTGACCCAGAGTAGGAAGTGACCCAGACCTGGTCAGTCAGAGCAACAGTTCTGGTCAGAGTGATTGGTCTAGGAATGGGAGTGTGTCTGAAACTGTCTAATCTATTTTAGGACATTTGTTGGGACTGTTGAAAAGCGAGAATCTCTTTTCCTGTTGAACTTGAAGTTGGGAGGATACAAGCTACATAGAGCTTCCTTCTATTAACTGAAGGCCATAAACAAAAAGTAAAATTGGAATTAGGGGTTGGAGAAGATTGAGTGGGGGCAGGGGAGTGGGAGAGAAAGAGAAGGGAAGAGAGAGGGAGAGAGAGACAGATTGGCAGATTGAGATTTAGCTTTATTGTTAGAGACCTTGGACACGCCTATACTTGAAGCCAAACTGACTTTTTCAGTTATGCAAATATAGAAATCTCTTTTTTCCATTTAAGCCATTTTGAGATTTTTGAGTTGACTTTCTGTTCCTAGCAACCATAAGCACCCTAACTGATGTAGGTTCCCTATGCATAGTCCTACAATATTTGTTCATGCTAATTAACAGTTGATCCAGGATGAAAACCCACATTTGCTAGAAGCTAATTTATGACTGATTCTATGATCCTATCTGATCTCTTATCTCCTATCCCACAGTATCATGTGCATACTGTGTTGAAGCATTTATTACATTTTTGTTTTTTATTGTTGTTCTATTACAGTTGCCCCAATTTTTCCCACTTCGCTCTCTTCTGCCCAGCCCACCTGCTGCTCCCACAGTCACAGCACTGTCCATGTCTGTGGGTCATTTACACATGTTTTTTTGACTAGTCCCTTCCCTTTCTTTCCACCATTGTCACCCTCCCCAGTCCCGTCAGCTGCTGTCAGTCTCTTCAATGTTTCCATGTCTCTGGTTCTATTTTGTTCACTAGTTTATTCTGTTCATTAGATTCCTCTTATAGGTGAAATAATATGGTATTTGTCTTTCACTGACTGGCTTAGCAAAATATTCTCCAGTTCCATCCATGCTGTCACAAAAGTTAGGAATTCTTTCTTTCTGCTGTGTAGTATTCCATTGTGTAAATATACCACAGTTTTTTATCCACCTATCTACTGGGCACTTTTTAAAAAGTTTCTGCATGGCTGAAGGAATCATTATCAAAGAAAAGGGAACTGACTATATGGGAGAACATATTTGCCAATGATACATCAGACAAGAGTTTAACCTCCAAAATGTATTAAAAACTCATATGACTCAAAACCAGGAAGACAAATCATCCAATTAAAAATTGGGCAAAGGACCTAATAGACACTTTTCCAAGGAGGACATACAAATGCCTGTAGACATATGAAAAGATGTTCAGTATCACTAGCCATCAGAGAGATGCAAGTTAAAAACCACAACGAGATACCACCTCACACCTGTCAGAATGGCTATCGTTAATAAATCAACAAACAACAAATGCTGGCAAGGATGTGGAGAAGAGGGAACCCTGCTGCACTGTTGGTGGGAATGCACTTATTGTATTATATCTGAACTGTTTGCCTGCCATCCACTAGATTAAGCTCTCTGAGGGTAGAAACGGAACATTTCACCCCTGTATTCCTGGGTCCTACTGAACAGAGGCTCGGTGAATGGAGGATGACTTGCCTTTTTGTACAGCTGGACTAACCCTTTCCAGCTGGCCTTTTCGCACTTGCTGCTGTTTTGCCTAGAGTACTCTTTCCTCAACTCCATTTGATTGACAATTGTCATTCAGATCTCAGCCCATCCCATGTCCTTCCACCAGCCTGTGTCTTCACATTGCTACTGAATCTTCTTCATAGCGCTTACTGCTGTCCATCTTCGATGATAGCAGGGATCTCATCTGAATTGTTCATTACTATGCTCCCAGCACTCAGAATAGTACATAGCACAGAGGAAGCACTCAGTAAATGTTTGTAGACTGGACAAAACAGGTACCTATCCTACGTAGTAGGAAAGATGCCTCTGAATCAGAATAAGGTAAAAGAGGAGCTTAAAAGACTTTCTGTGACTACAGAGAGGGCCTTCAGTGCATATTAATTATCTTGCTTCAAATGCGAGAACATTGATAATGTTTTATAAGCGATAGCTGAGGTCTTCTGACTCTTAAAATTCTTGATTATTTTATTGCCTATTTTATACATTTCTCTCGTTAATATTTGGAGGAGTAATATTGAGGAGGAAAATAAATTTTTTTGGCCACTTACATAAAGCCCTTCACCAACCCAACAAATCCCATGCTTGGGCTGTGGGGAATCCAACCCAAATGAGTAGCAGGTGGTGAATTAATAATGTGATTTGCATTTTTGAGGGTGTGTGTGCAGAGTTTTGCTTGTACTGGTCTGGAGCTCTTCTTATTAAACTTGCTTATATTTAAAGAAATAAATGCTAAGCTATTGGCTTGATTTTGTCGTGGTTGTAGTATAATCCACCATAAAAATCATAATATAATTTTATTTTTCCCTGGGTTTAATGCCTCCAAAGGAGCCAGCTCTAAAGTCTGAGGAAACAAATCTACTTTAAGGCATACCTGCATGCAAAATGGGCCATGGAGGTGGCTTCTCCTTTTACATAATGAATTAGAAAGTCTCTCTTTTCAGTGAATAGACGTATAGATTAATATACCAAGATGAGGCATATGGATATGTGCAATCAATGTAAGCCTGGTTAGAGATGACAGAGAGCTTCACGCTTGGGTGTTGCAGCCTGATTCAGTAAAACAAAATGAAAGGCAAATGTTTAAGGAGCTGAAAAGAGGATCTTCATGAAAATATTAAAGCCTCTATACAAAGAAAGTCACACATTCTCCTCTGAGTTGCTCCCCATACTGCAATGTAATGAATGGGCCTCTTTTTTTGGGGGGGGAAGGAGCTTTGTGATTTTTTAACAAAGCAACTGAAAGGAACCATTTTGGTCTTTAACTGAAAAGTTAAACACACTGAAATAAAGCTAGATTTCCCCCTGTCATCAACTGCGCAAAACTGAAGTATGATAAAAAACTGAAATGGCAACAGCGTGAAAAGCTATTTATGGGTCTGCAGCCATCTCTGATTCCATCAATTTGTTTTCCACTCTCTGTTGTGATTCTGTTTCTCATGGCTCTCCAGAGACAGTTTCTGGCTTGAGGAGAGAATATCAATAGCTCGAATGTCCTCTAGGAGGCTTTCCTGCGACAATCACAATGTTTCTGCGGATCAGATCTTCTATTTCTTTTAACGACTGTGGGAGAACAGCAAAAATTATTCATTTTGGGAAACATGAATATCAACGAAACAATAATGTCTGAGTAAGGGTATGTGATGTTGCTCCTCTTTTGTGCCATAAACTCAGAGGAAAAAAGAATCAATTGGTGTCATTTCTGGTATTTCATAAATCCTTATAATCATATCACAGGCTTTTAAAAAATGAAGAAAGAGATAAATAAATTGAGCGGAGCTTGCAAAGTGGAGGTTGTAACTGCAGTGAAATGAGTACCGGACTTTCTAATTGTATCTGGATGGTCTGGTTTCTGATCCGAGTCCCATCCACGGACAGGTGGGTCACCTCTAGAAGCAGATTCTCCCCCAGATCACCCAGATACGAGCTCAGGTTGACCTGTGCCTTCATTTCAGCCAGTGAGACCTACCGCTGAGGACCCAGTCTAGTGTACGTGGGTTTCTGACCTCCAGAACTATGAGATAATAAACTTGTGTTTTTAAATATCACTGAATTTGTAGTTATTGGTTATGGCAGCCAGCAGAAAACAAATATAGAAATTAAGTTACTAGCTCCAAAGCATCAGATTTTGGCATCCAATGATAAAAGTTGAGTAGTCTTGGGACCACAACCAACAAGGAAAACCCCACAGAGGAACCACTGAGAAGTTGCTGAGGTTGGATTCCCTGGAAGGGTGACCGCAGCAGTGGTGGGACTGGCTGCTGTCACCACTCCAGCCCATGGATCCCTGGGAATTCACTGAATTTGTTTTGGATTTGAAGCTGGTTGCAGGTTAGATTGGGCAGGGTTGGGCAGAGCACGAGAAGTCAGAGAAATAGCCAAAGCCAGTTCAGAAATCATTTTTCCTCAGAATTACAACAATATTTCTCCCCAGTCCATGAACTTCTAGAGTGCCTTTCTTAAATCTTTGTATGTTTTCTTTTTTCCTCTCTGAAGTGTTTTTGGATCTTTTCTTTATATTCTGAAATTTTATAATGAGGAAGATTGGAATTTGTTCTGGATGCATGGTACTGCCCTGTTTTCCTCAGTTCTGGGACATTTTTCTTTGAATGATTTCTTTGATAATTTTCTCCCTTCCCTTTTCTTGGTTTTCTTTTCTTTTTCCTATTAATAAGATATGAGTCCTAAATGATCAATTATATCATGTCCTTATTTTTTCCTGTTCTACTTATTTATTTATATATCTTCTAATTTCCTTAACTTCTGATTCTTCTACTCAAATTTCAAATTTCTGGTGTCATTTAAAAGTTAAAAATGCAGGGTGGGTCAAAAGTAGGTTTCTAGTTGTTCGTATGGAAATTAATTAATAAATCATAACACAAGGATAAACTCTATGTTTCATGTATTCACAACTGCAAACCTACTTCGTCCCACCCTGTGTTGCTTCTGTGCGTGTATTTTTCTTTTAAAAACAGAATTCTGCACTCGTTTCTTGGATGCAATATTTTTTTTATTTCTCTGAGGATATTCTAGTTTTTTTTTATTTCTCTTCTGCACATTTATATATATTTTTTGTTTCTTCTGAGTTTCATTTTTCCAGTTTGCTTTGGTTTCTCTTTTTCATGTTAGAGACTTTCCTCAGTTGTATGGTGTCCTGGCTACCTGCTCAGTTGCAATAGTAAGTTCTGGAAAGTTGAGTAAAAGCTCTGGGCGCTTGGTGGATTGGGCCGACTGGTGACTTTGATCAGGCAGGGCCTGTAGGTCTTTTCTCTGTGGTTCTTCAGCTTCTCTAATGATAAATGCTCGAATTTACTATTGGAGCTGTGCATCTGAACGGCAGGGTCAGGAAACCATGGCTGGGGGATGATGGTCCCCTGCACAGTGGTTAATAATCAGATGCTAAAATCAGAGTAACTGGTAGCTTTGTCATTTGTTGCTTGTTTGAGTTACTTGAACTTAAAAAAATCTCTTAAGCTAGGCACTAACAGTACCTACTTTGTAGAATATTTTTAAAGATTAAATGAAACAATGACTATAAGGTGCCTATAGTATTTGAAACATGACGTGTTCGGTAAGTTACCTGTTTTTACTACCTCCATTGTCATCCTCATTAATTCAGTATAATTTCCCTGTTGTGCCTCCTCCCTCCCTCCACTGGCCTGGCATGGAGCTTCTCTGGTTCAGTGTCTCTAGACTGGAAACCTCCCACCTTCTGCCCAGGTGAGGATGAACAGTGTCTTGGCTAAGTAGGGTTGAGGATGGGACCTAGGAGATTTGTCAGCTCCTTATCCTGACTTTTAGCCAGTTTTCTCAATCTTCATTTCCATTCCTCAGAACACCTTCAAAGGTTCCTGGTGCCACCAGTTCCCACGTGTTTCTGGCATATAGAGGCACAGGCGGTGTTCTCGCCATAGGATTTTCCATCTGCAGCCACTTCATTTCCAGTTTCTCTGCCTGCTAAGTGGACCCCTCTTTTCTCTCTGCCTGTGGTCTCTTGTTTACTAGGTATCTCCTCTCCTATTTTCTTTTCTTTTTAAAACATTTTATTTATTTATTTTTAGAGAGAAGGTAAGGGAGGGAGAAAGAGAGGGAGAGAAACATCAATGTGTGGTTGCCTCTCTCATGCCCCCAACAGGGAACCTGGCCTGCAACCCAGGCAGGTGCCCTGACTGCGAATTGAACTGGCGACCCTTTGGTTTGCAGTCCAGCACTCAATCCACTGAGCCGCACCAGCCAGGGCTCTCCTCTCCTATTTTCTCTTGCCTTGTCAGTTCACATCTTTCATTTTCCTTTACTGATACTCTAGTTGAGTTTGGGGATGGAATAAAAATCAACTCCTGTTTCCACCTGGCCATGTTAATTAACGATAAGGCCACTGACGTCATTTCTTCATCTGTGAAGTGGCTAAACTTTAAAGTATTTTCATCCACAGAAAAATCTTTGTTCCTGTGTATGATTTAGATTTAATGTAATTCCCAGCTGATCACAGTTAGATTCCCTATCACTTATCTTATTCTCAGAATAATAGGGGTTATTTTTTGCTTTTGTTGTTTTGAATGTCTTTGAGCAAGAGACCTGTGGTGTAGCAAATTATATCTTGTGTACCAATTAGAGTAAACTGAAAAACACAGGTGACTTTTGTTCCCTTCTGTATCACGAAGACCTTTTCAGTACACCTGATTGATTGTGAAGCGAACGCCTCACGCAGATGTGAGTTCTGGGACTCTACTGATGATAATTTGGGTGCTGTACTATTCATCATGCTGTGCTATTTGGCAAACAAGTAGGAACCTTTACACGTTTGCTCTTTCCAAAAAAAGAAAAATCCTAAAAGAAAATGACACAAAAGTTTAAATTGGAAAGATGTTTTCTTTCTACGGAAAAGCACACAGAATGTCCTGATAAGTCAATGACAGTTCTGTTTTGTTTAAGATGGGTTAGGTCAGATTTTCGTCACTTGCATCCAGAGGAGTCTTTGGCTTATCCTGGCCAGTGGAGATGGGGTAGGGTGTGCAGTCTTCTTCTTTGGGTAGCCACTGTGTGGCCTGATACTTCGTACTTGTGACCTCAGTGTCTGTACCTGTTTGCTGTGGTCACTAAGGTTAATGGTTAGCTCTGGTTTGTTCTGTTTTGGTATCCAGGAGAGGAACTTCCACAGGATAAGGGCTGTTTGTAAGAGGGTGGGTTACACAGTGTTTGAAATGAATAGCAGTGTCTTAGAGTTGGTTGTAATCCACGGCATGTGGTGTTTGTTTGTTCTGGTGTCATGCCATCGCAGGGTGTCCAACCTTTCGGTGTCTCTGGGCCACACTGGAAGAAGAATAGCTGTCTTGGGCCACACATTAAATACACTGCAACACATAATCACAAAAACATTTCATAACGTTTGAAGTAAATTTATGATTTTGTGTTGGGCCGAATTCGCAGCCATCTGGGCTGCTTTGGCCCGTGGGCTGCAGGCGGCACACCCCTGGGGAGGACAGGTATATGTTATTCCGAAAAGTCTTCAATTAAAACAGGAGTCCGAAAGATTCAAGGTGAGGGAGACAATGACAATTTTTATCTCTGATACAAATAGTTTGAACACACATACACACATACAAACACACAAATGTTTGTAGAAAAAGAGAATAAAGCATCAATATTGACAATTTCAGGCCAATCAGTGACCCAATCTCTAAAACATTCCTTTTATTTGGAATTAGTTCCTCATTGAAAATAATTCTCGTTACATGCAGCGTGTCTTTTTTTAAATCTAGTAGTTTTGGCATATTCCAGTGGTTGACTCCCTGGGAAACACTCCTTCCTTTATCCTTACAAACAAAATCCCACTTTTATTTAGGAGAGGCGTGGCCACGTTCTTTTGGGACTCTGGTATCCCAGCTCCGAGAGCTGAATCTTGATGAGTTTTAGACAGCCACAGTTATTCTATCTCCCTGGCCATTGATTGCTTTAAGATTGAGTATGTAATGTGGTTTTGGCTAGTGAAATGTGAGGTAGAGTCTACAGAGTGGCTTCTGGGAAAGTTAACTTTGTTCTCAGTGAAGGACCCAGAGATGTGCTTTGCTGTGTATGGATGAGATGTTCGGTGCAGCTGCAGCTATTTTGTGGCTACGAGACTATGTTCTTGAAGACATCATTGAGGATGGCAGAGTAGAAAGTTGGAAAAAACCTGGATATTGATATGGTAATGTTGCCAAGCTGCTGACTTGAATAGCTCTGGGACAACCACCTTTTTGAACTCTGTATTTGGTGAAATAATAAATACATTTCTTTATTATTTAAGCCATTTTAAGTTGGTTCTTCAGTTACTGGTAGCTAAAGTAATCCTAGCTGATATAGTAATAAAACATTTCATGCTTTAACTCTTTTGACTAAAACTTTTCTTCTACACTTCCTTCAAATGGGAGAGAGGTATAATAAGAACAATAAAAATAGATAAAAGAATTACAAATATTAAAGACTCACAGAATGTCAGCACTGAGTGGAATTTTAATAAATTACTCAAAAACACTTGTTGAGGTGGCTTGATACTAGATAAACAGAATAAGACAGACACTGTGCCTGCTCCTTTGGAGTGTAATGGTCGAGGGAGTCTCGGAGAGTGTTTGGTCTAATCTGTTTACATAGAAAGGAATGGTTTTATATCTGTCAGTGTTGGGATATTTCTTTTTGTCACTGAATAGAGGAGGGTGGATCCTATTGGAGGAGAGACTACACATTTGTGGTTCTTGTTTGCATTTGAACATTCAGCTACCTCTTTTGTTCTTCTGAGTAACTGAGATTTTGGCTACTCAGAATGGGGCCAGGAGCTGAGTTTGGGTGTAAGGGTCAGAGAGAACTGAATTTCTGTACATAACAGAGTAAGAGGGTTTGGAATTACTTGAGTGTGTGTGAGTGTG
This sequence comes from Carollia perspicillata, assembly GCA_004027735.1. Lineage (NCBI taxonomy): Eukaryota > Metazoa > Chordata > Mammalia > Chiroptera > Phyllostomidae > Carollia > Carollia perspicillata. The sequence continues at coordinate 357 of PVKM010023566.1, read as the reverse complement.
AATGTGTGTGCACAACAGCAAGACGTTCAAAGACCAGATGCTAATTGGAGTCAGGAGACCAGTGAGAAGTCCCCTGAGCCATGGTGGCCAAAAGGACTTTTATGATGAGATGACTCATATGTAGTTGTAAACTATTTGCTATGTTGTGCAGGAATATCTCTTCGGCAGTGACCTAGAAAACTTCAGCAATAGTTTTGCTATATAGCACAGGTTTTGTTCCCTTGTTGCTTGCATGGAGAATCAGGGAGACAGAAGATTGACCCCAAGACCTAGAGCAGAGGACAAGATTTCATTAGAGACAGGGAATGAGAGAGAATTCAGCAGAGGCGGGAAAATGTATCTCATTCCCCGATCTCT
>PVKM010023565.1:0-21083 GCA_004027735.1 Carollia perspicillata | reverse complement strand
AAACCTTTTAAAATAATAATAATAAATAAATAAGGATAGTCCAGAGCTCTTTCTCTATCTGCAAGATGATCTCACACAAGGAACCAAATCTGCCAGCACCTTGATCTTGGACTTCTTAGCTTACTGAACAGTAATAAGTAAATGTCTGTTATTCAAGCCACCCATCTATGGTATTTTTCTTACAGCAGCCAATGCTGACTAAGACAGGTGTTGCAGTTCAAAACTGAGGCCATAGGAGATCCAAGGTGGTGAGGAGTAAGTGGAAGCTACACTCACCTCCTCCCAGGACCAATCTGGAATTCCAACTAAATTGTAGAGAAATCATCAAGAATAACACTAGTTGGAGAGAAGCATTATAACCATGGACAAACAAAAGAAACCACTTCACCACAACATGAGTGCTAAGAAGTGTGGCGGAGCTGCACGAGGGCTAGCTGGGCTCCCATGGGTGGCCCCTGAAGTTCTGGAGGGATATTTCAGTGGCCAGGGTGTTCCCATTGAGAAGTGTGGGCTCTAAATCCCAACTTGGGCTATCCAGCTTTCAGCACAGAACCATAAAGAAACCCAGATAATATCCAACTGTGAAAAGCAGCAGGGTTTCTATCCCCTAGGGAGAGATGGCTGGAGACACAGAGAACCTCTTAAAGGGCCAATGAACAAAATTTTGTTTGCAGCCACTTACTCTGGGCTCCAGCAGAGGGAGGGCAGAGTGGACTAGAGATGCTTGAGGAGAGTCTGGGGCAGACGGCTCTGGGGAGAGCACTGAAGGAAGAGCTGCCAGGACCCCTGTGCTGAGTCATGCCCCATACCACGGAAGCCATATTTCCTAGGCAAAGCACCCCTCTCCAAGTGGCATCAGCCTAATAGGGAAACAATAGCCCTGCCCACAGGAATTACTCCACTCCACCCTGTGGTGCTTCTTACTGCTGATTACAGACTGATTAGATTAATGGCTGATCAGTTTAATAGCTGATTAGTTAAACATCTAAGGAGGAAAAATACAAAGAAGCAGCCAAAGTGAGAAAACAAATAAACAGGCTCCAAATGAAAGAAAAAGAGACTTCTCCAGAAAAAGAATTCAATAAAATGAAGTCAAGCAATTTATCAGACAGTGAATTTAGAGTAATGATTTTAAAGATACTCAACAGCATGAAAAAAGACACACAGCCCATAAAAAATGACCAGCCAGAAAAAAGGGCACAATATCTGAGATAAATAATACACTGAAAGAAGTAGACAGTAGGTTACATGAGGCAGAGAATAGAATCAGCATTTTGGAAGACAATATAGAAAAAAATACCTGGGCAGAGCTGCAAAAAGAATTTTAAAAAATGAGGAAAGCTTAAGAAACATTTTGGACAACATGAAACTTACCAACATTGGCATTGTAGGAACACCAGAAGGAGAAGAGCGTGAACAAAGGATTGAGATCTTATTTGAAAACAATGACCCAAAACTTCCCTAATCTGGTGAAGGAAAAAATCACACAAGTCCAGAAAGCTGAGAATCCCAAACAAATAGGACCCAAAGAGACCTACACGGAGACACATCATAATTAAAATGAAAAGGCTCAAAGACAAGGAGAGAATCCTAAAAGCCGTAAGAGAAAAGCAGGTAGCTACCTATAAGGGAGCACAAATTAGCCTGGCATCTAATTTCTTAACAGAAATATTTCAGGCCAGAAGGGAGTGTCATGAAATATTCAAGGTGATGGAAAGCAAGGACCTACAACCAAGGCTACTCCACCCAGCAAGGCTATCATTTAAAATTGAAGGAGAAATAAGAGCCTTCCTAGACAAGAAAAAGCTAATGGAGTTTGTTAACACCAAACCAGTAGTGCAACAAATATTAAAGGGCTTGCCTTAAGAAGAAGAAAAGAAAACAGAGGAAAATGGTCTAACAATAAAATAACACTATGTATGTATCTATCAGTAATCACCTGAACTGTAAATGGCTTAAATGCTCCAACTAAAAGTCATAGGATAGATGAATGGATATGAAGACAAGACCCATATATATACTGTCTCGATCAAGACCCCATCTCAGATCGAAAGATACACACACACTAAAAGTAAAGGAATGGAAAAAGATATTTCAGGCAAATGGAAAGGAAAAGAAAAGCTAGAATGGCAGTACTTAAACAACAAAACAGACTTTAAAATCAAGGCTAGACAGACTGCTTGTTGTTTTCATAGTACTTGTTCCCTTTTTTGTCTGTCCTCGCTAATGTCCTAGACCTCACAGCAGTGGCCTTTATAGCAGCAGAGGCCCCCATGACTGCTCACCTCCTGCACCCCATGCTTCTGAATGAGATGGGACGCCGCCAGTGTCACAGGCCTCACCTCCCAGGTGAACCATGAAAAACCTACCTGTAGGGAGCAGCAACTCAACGGCACAAAGCCAACAGAAGAATTTTCAACTGGAAGAAGATTCAGACTCCTGCTACTTCTTTTTCGGCTTGTTCTGAAGAGGTGAAAACAAAGATATAAAATATGTAATCCTACCTATCTCTGACAAAATCAGTTCAGATCCTGGCTTTGACATTTGTTGGCACTCACCTTGAGCAACTGCTCAATACAGGAATTAGGAATTCCTTGGATCATGAAAATAAACATAATTGACATATCCATTGATTACTGGAACTTACATTCTAGTGGAGGTGAGAAACAAACAAAAAACCAGGGCATTATTCCAAAAAATCCAGAGTGAGAGAAAAAGCAAAGCAAGACAGAAATGAAGGACAGTAAACAAAAGCAAGGCGGTCTGTTGCCAGGCTGACCATGACACCTCAAACGGCAGAGTTTACTGCATTGTCTGACACAGTACCTGAGAGACCATATACTACACCTCAGAACAGAACACTACAGGCAGAGAAGCAACTAAAAAGGCTTCCAGCAGGCTTGTAACAAAGTGGCTTCTGAGACCTCAGATACAAGGTGATCTCCTTTGAAGTAGCAGGAGAGAGTGGACAGAACCCCAGAATGGACATCAAACAACACCTTGATCCCAGTTCTAATTCAAATTTACCTTTTATGTGGCATGAGAGTAGGTGGAAGCTGTGAACACCAGAATACCTGCTGGAAGAGGAAACTCACCAACAAAGGAACCATCAACAGATAACAACAGAAGAATGTGAAGGAGGGAGTGGAAACCACACCAACTCAACCCAGGACCTATCTGGAAATACAACTAAATAGTAGACAAATTACCCAGAAAAATCAGTTGAACAAGAGCAAGGGAGAATCCTCAAAACCTTGTACACACGGAAGAACCAGCTTAAACAACACCTGCCCACACCTACACAACAAAATACAAGAGGTGGTGGACAGTGTGACCCTCAATTAACCAGCTGATGGAAAGGACCCACAAAAGAAAGACCCCCAAACAATCAAAACCCAAAGACAAACACACAACATAAATGATAGCCTAAGACCAGTGAGCTCAGGAGATCAAGGAGATGGCACCACTGAATCTCACAGGTCTCCTACCATAGAAGTTCACACCTTAACCCAGGGAATCAGAACAGATCAATTTAAGAAGCTGAGGCTAACAACAAAGAGTCTCAAAAACAATGGGAAGACAAAGAAACATCCCCAAATGAAAGGAAAAAAGGAAGTCTCAGAAAGAATGCTAAGTGAAATGGAAATAAGTCAACTATCAGATATTAAGTTCAAAGCGATGGTTATCATGAAGGTCAATGACCTCACAGAGAATTACCAAAAACTACAGGGAAACTACAATGAGCTCACTGCAAACTATATCAACATGAAAAAGGAAATAGAAACTATCAACAAGGGCCAAGAGGAAATGAAGAATACAATTTCTGAACTGAAAAACACAGTAAAAGGAATCAAAAGCAGTCTCAATGAAGCAGAGGATCAAATCAGTGATCTGGAGGACAAGGTAGAAAAAAATACCCAGAATGAGCAAGCCAAGGAAAAGAGGCTCAGAAAGAATGAAGAGAGGTTAAGGGAAATGCAGGACAACATGAAACATAATAATACCCATATAATAGGGATACCAGAAGGAGAATAAGAAGAGCAAGGGATTGAAAACATATTTGAACAAGTAATGATGGAAAACTTCCCTAATTTGATGAGAGAAAAAGTCACACTTCAAGGAAACACAGAGAGTCCCAATCAAGAGGAACCCAAAGAGGCCCACTTCAAGACATATCATAATTAAAACAACAAAATTCCAAGACAAAGAGAGAATCTTAAAGGCAGCAAGGGAAAAACAGAAAGTAACATACAAGGGAGCCCCAATAAGGTTAGCAGCTGACTTCTCAATGGAAACACTCCAAGCAAGAAGGGAATGGCAAGAAATATTCCAAGCAAAGAAAACCAGAGACCCGCAAACAACACTATTTTATCCAGAAAGGCTCTCAATTAAAATGGAAGGCCAAATAAGGAGCTTCCTGGACAAAGGAAGCCTCAAAGAATATATCTCCTCCAAGCCAGCTCTGCAGGAGATACTAAAGGGCTTACTTTAATAACAGGAAGAAAAACAGTGAAAGAGAGAGAAACACAGGTATGAAAAAATGTCAATGAATAAGTACCTATCAATAATAACCCTAAACATAAATGAAATAAATGCCCCAATCAAAAGACACAAAATAGCAGAATGGATAATAAAACATGACCCATGAGCATGTAAAGGAAAAAAGGCTCAGAAAGAATGAAGAGGGATTAAGAGAAATGCAAGACAATATGAAACATAATAATATCTGTATAATAGGGATACCAGAAGGAGAAGAAGAAGAGCTAAGGATAGAAAACCTATTTGAAAAAGTGATTATGGAAAACTTCCCTAATTTGACTGGAAAAAGTCACACAAATACAGGAAACACAGAGAGTCCCAATCAAGAGGAACCCAAAGAGGCCCACTTCAACACACATCATAATTAAAATGGCAAAATGCCAAGACAAAGAGTGAATCTTAAAGGCAGCAAGGGAGAAACAGGAAGTAACATACAAGGGAGCCCCAATAAGGTTAGCTGCTGAATTCTCAATGGAAACACTGCAAGCCAGAAAAGAATGGCAAGAAATATTCCAAGTACGAGAACCAGAGGCCTGCAACCAAGGCTACTTTACCCATCAAGGCTCTCAATCAAGATAGAAGGCCAAATAAAGAGCTTCCAAGACAAAAGAAGTCTAAAGGAATACACCTCCACCAAACCAGCTCTGCAAGAGATGCTAAAGGAACTACTCTAAGGAAAGAAAAGAGAGAGACAGAGAGGAACACAGGTATAAACACAGTACCTATCAATAATAACCTTAAAAGTAAATGGATTGACTGCTCTAATCAAAAGACATAGAATAGCAGAATGGATAAGAAAGCATGATCCACACATATGCTGCCTACAAGAAACCCACCTTAGGACAAAAGACATACACAGACTGAAAGTGAAGGGCCAGAAACAAATTTTCCAAGCAAACGGACAGGAGAAAAGAGCCAGGGTAGCAATACTCATATCAGACAAAATAGACTTCAAAAAAAAGAGCTATCAAGAGAGACCCAGAAGGTCACTTCATAATACTCATGGGAAGACTCCACCAAGAAGACATAAACATTGTAAATATATATGCACCCAACATAGGAGCACCCAAATACATAAAGAAAATCTTAGAGGACTTCAAGAAAGACATTGATAGCAACACAATTATAGTAGGGGATTTTTAACACCCCACTCTCAAAAATGGACAGATCTTCCAAACAAAATATCAACAAAGATATTGTGGCATTGAACAATGCCCTAGATGGAATGGACTTAACTGATATATATAGAGCCCTGCATCCAAAAGAAGCTAAATACACATTCTATGCAAAGGCACATGGGACATTTTCAAAGATAGACCACATGATAGGACACAAAACAAGCCTAAAAAAATTCAAGAAAATTGAAATCATACCAAGCACTTTCTCTGACCACAAGGAACTGAAATTAGAAACCAACCCCAAGGGAAAAAAAAAACCCAAAACACTCAAAATCATGGAGACTGAATAGCATGCTGTTAAACAACGAATGGGTCAAGAATGAAATTAGGGAAGAAATCAAAAAGTTCCTGGAAAAAAAATGAACTTACAACAACCCCAAACTTATGGGACAGAGCAAAGGCAGTCCTGAGAGGGAAGTTCATAGCAATAAAGATACCTAAAAAAGAGAAACATTTCAAACAAACAACCTAACCCTACACCTACAAGAACTCGAGGAACAACAACAAAGACAGCCCAGAGCTAGTAGAAGGAAGGAAATAACCAAGATCAGAGCAGAATTAAATGACATAAAGACCAAAAGCACAATACTAAGGAACAATGAATCCAAGAGCTGGTTTTTTGAAAAGATAAACAAAATCGACAAGCCTTTAAGCAGGCTCATCAAGAAAAAAAGAAAGAGGGCTCAAATAAACACAATCAGAAAGGAAAGAGGAGAGATTACAACTGACACCACAGATATACAAAGGATTGTAAGAAATGACTATGAGGAGCTATATGCCAAGACATTTGAAAACCTAGGTGAAATGGACAAATTTCTAGAAAAATATCATCTTCCAAAATTAAATGAAGAAGAAGCAGAAAGCCTGAACAGACCAATAACAGCAGATGAAATTGAAGCAGTGATCAAAAAACTCCCGACAAACAAAAGCCCTGGACCAGATGGGTTCACAGGAGAATTCTACAGAGCATTTAAGCAAGAACTAACCCCGATCCTTCACAGACTATTCTAAAAAATCCAAAGTGATGGAAGACTCCCAAACTCCTTTTATGAAGCCAGCATCATCCTAATCCCCAAACCAAATAAAGACACAACAAAGAAAGAAAACTTCAGGCAAATATTGCTGATGAACATAGACGCTAAAATCCTCAACAAAATATTGGCAAACCACATCCAGCAATACATTCAAAAGATCAGACACCATGACCAAGTGGGATTCATCCCAAGGATGCAAGGATGGTTCAACATTCGCAAATCAGTAAATGTAATACATCACATAAACAAAAGCAAAGACAAAAATCACATGATCATGTCAATAGATGTGGAAAAAGCATTTGACAAGGTACAGCACCCATTTGTGATAAAAACACTCAGCAAAGTGGGAATTGAGGGAGCATTCCTCAACATAATAAAGGCCATATATGAGAGACCTACAGCCAATATCATACTCAATGGACAAAAACTTAGCTTTCCCACTAAGATCAGGAACAAAACAAGGATGCCCACTTTCACCACTTCTATTCAACATATTACTGAATGTCCTAGCCACGGTGATCAGACAAAAAAAAAAAAGAAATAAAAGGCATCCAAATTGGGAAGGAGGAAACAAAACTGTCACTGTTTGCAGACAACATGATAGTGTACATAGAAAATCCTATAGACGCCATCAAAAAACTACTCAACCTAATAAATGAGTTTGGCAAAACATCGGGATACAAAGTCAATACTCAGAAATCAAAGGCATTTTTGTATACCAACAATGAAACAGCAGAAGCAGAAATCAGGAAAAAATCCCATTTGATATAGCAACAAGAAAAATAAAATAATTAGATATAAATCTAACCAAGGAGGTAAAAGACCTGTACTCAGAAAACTATACAACACTGAAGAAAGAAATTAAGGAAGACACAAACAAATGGAAGCATGTGCCATGCTCATGGATCAGAAGAATTAACATCATCGATATGTCCATACTACCGGAAGCAATTTATGGATTCAATGCAATCCCTATTAAAATACCCATGACATATTTCACAGTTATAGAACAAACATTTCAAAAATGTAAATGGAACCATAAACAACCCAGAATAGTTGAGCAATTTGAGAAAGAAGAACAAAGCAGGAGGGATAACAATACCAGATATCAAACTGTATTACAAGGCTGCTGTAATCAAAACAGCCTGGTTCTGGCATAAAAACAGGCACATAGACCAATGGAACAGGACAGAGAGCCCAGAAATAAATCCAAGTGTCTACAGGTGATTAATATTTGACAAAGGGGGAAGAATCATAAAATGGAATAAAAATAGCTTCTTCAGCAAATGGTATTGGGACATCTGGACAGCTACATGCAAAAAAAAAATGAAACTTGATCACCATTTTATGCCATATGCAAAGATAAATTCAAGGTGGATAAAAGACTTAAATATAAGTCATGACACTATAAAAGTCCCAGAAGAAAACATTGGCAGGAAAATCAGACATTCCACACAGCAACAACTTCATGGATATGTCCCCTAGAGCAAGGGACATAAAGGAAAGAATAAACAAATGGGACCTCATCAAAATAAAAAGCTTCTGCATGGCTAAATAAAACAGCATTAAAACAAAAAGAGAACCAATCATATGGGAAAACATATTTACCAATGACACCTGGGACAAGGGCTTGATCTCCAAAATATATAAAGAACTCACACAAGTGCACTCCAGGAAGAAATAAAACCTAATCACAAAATGAGCAAAAGACCTGAACAGATACTTCTCCAAGGAGGACATACAGAGGACTCAGAGACACATGAAAAGATGTTCAATATTACTAGCCATTAGAGAAATGCAAATTAAAATCACAATGAGATACCACCTCACACCCATCAGCCCCCACACCCACACACCAACATAAACAAATCAACAAACAAGTGCTGGAGAGGTTGTGGAGAAAAGGGGACCCTAGTGCACTGCTGGTGGGAATGCAGACTGATGCAGCCACTGTGGAAAACAGTATGGAATTTTCTCAGAAAACTAAAAATGGAACTGCCTTTTGATCCAACAATTCTGCTGCTGGGATTACACCCTAAGAGCCCTGAAACACCAATCCAAAAGAACCTATGCACCCCAATGTTCATAGCAGCACAATTTACAATAGGCAAGTGTTGGAAGCAACCTAGATGCCCATCAGTAAATGAATGGATCAAAAACCTATGGTACATATACACAACGGAATTCTATGCGGCAGAAAGAAAAAAAGAGCTTATACCCTTTGCAACAGCATGGATGGAACTGGAAAGCATTATGCTAAGTGAAGTAAGCCAGGCGGTGAGGGACAAGTACCATTTGATCTCACCTTTAACTGGAACATAATCAACAAAAGAAAAAAGCAGATGAAATATAACCATTGAAAATAAGAACAATCTAACAATAGCCAGAGGGGAAGGGGGAGGAGACAGAGGGGAGAATGGTTTTCAGGAACTACTATAAAGGACACATGGACAAAACCAAGGGGGAGGGTGGAAGCAGGAGAGGGAGGAGGGTTTGGAGGGGGTGGGTGGAGTGGTGGGGAGAAAATACAGACAGCTGTAATTGAACAACAATAAAATAATTTAAAAAAACCAAGGCTAAAGTAAGAGACAAAGAAGGGGACTACATAATGATAAAGGGAATAATCCAACAAGAGGATATAACCCTAGTAAAAATTTACACACCAACCATAGGAATACCTAAATACATAAAACAAATCTTGATGGACATAAAATAATACATTGACAGAAATAGTCATAGTAGGGAATTTTAACACCTCATTAACTTGAATAGATAGATCTTTCAGGCAGAAAATCAACAAGAATTCAGCAGTCTTAAATGACACACTACAACAAATGAATTTCATTGATATCTTCAGAGCATTTCACCCCAAACAGCAGAATATACAGAGTTTTCAAGTGCACATGGAATGTTTTCTAGGATAGACTACATGTTGTGACACAAAACAAGTGTAAATAAATTTAACAAGGTTGAAATCATATCAAGCATCTTCTCTGACCATAATGGTCTCAAATAGAAATCAATCGAAGAAAAACACTGAAAAACACACAAAGACATGGAATCTAAATAACATGTTATTAAACAGTGAGTGGGTCAGCAATGAGATCAAGGAAGAAATAAAAAGATACCTTGAAGACCCAATCAGAAACGAAGGCTACACTAAATGAAAAAAAAGAACAATTTACAGGGAAACAACAGTAGAGTGGGTGAAGCCAAGAATCAAATCAATGATCTGGAACATAAGGAAGCAAAAAAAGCAACCAGGCAGAACAACAAGAAGAAAAAAGAATCCAAAAAATGGTATAGTATAAACAGCTTCTGGGACAACTTTAAGAGGTCCAACTTTCACTTCATAGGGGTGCCAGAAGGAAAAGAGAAAGAGCAAGAAATTGGAAATGTATCTAAAAAACAGTGAAAGAAAACTTCCTTAATTTGGTGAAGGAAAGAGACAGGCAAATCCAGGAAGCACAGAGAGTCCCAATTATGATGGATGGCAAGAGGTCCACTCCACCAAGACACAACATTTTTTAAAAGCCAAAGGTTAAAAAGATAAAGAGAGACTCTCAAAAGCAAGAGAAAAGAAGTTGGTTACCGGAATGTCACCAGGTGGAAAGAGGGAAGGGGAGAATGGATCAAGAGGTGAGGAGATTCACAAGTACAAATAGGTGGTTACAGAATAGTTACGGGAAAGTAAAGTACAGTATATACATGGAGTAGCCAAAGAACTTATACACAGGACCCATGGACATCAACAATGGTAGGGGGGCTGTCTAAGGGAGTAAGGGGCACTAGGTGGAGAGGGGTGAAGAGGGAAAAATCAGGACAATTATAACAGCATAATCAATAAAATATAATTTAAAAAAGAAAATACCTTGAAACAAATGAAAATGAAGATAGAACAATCCAAAATCTGTGGGACACTGGAAAGAAATTCAGAGCATTATAGGCCTATAAAAAAAATTTTAAAAAAAAATGGAAAGCTCAAATAACCAATCTAACTTCACACTTGAAGGAACTTGAAAACCCAAGGTGAGCAAAAGGAAGAAAATAATAAAGATCAGAGCAGAAATAAATGGAAATAGAGTCTAAAAAAGGATACAAAACATCAATGAATCTAAGAGCTGGTTTTTGAAGAGATAAAGGAAATTGACAAACCTTTAACCAGACTCATCAAGAAAAAAAGAGAAAGGACCCAAACAAATAAAACCAGATATGAAAGAGGAGAAATAACAACTGACACCAAAGAAACACAAAGTATTGTAAGGAAATATTACGAACAGCTATATGCTAACAAACCAGATGACCAGGACAAAATGGATAAATTCCTAGAAACATACAGTCTTCCAAAAATAAATCAGAAAGAATCAGAGAATATGAATAGACAGATTACACCTCATGAAACTGAAGCAGTAATAAAAAAAAAGAAACTACCAACAAACAAATGTCCCGGACCAGATGGTCCAGGTGAATTTTACCAAACATTCTGAGAAGAACTAACACCTCTCCTTCTCAAGTTATTTCATAAAATTCAGATGACACAAGGCTCCCAAACTCATTTTACAAGGTCAGCATTATCCTAATTCCAAAACCAGATAAAGGTACTACAAAGAATGTAGACCAATATCCCTCATGAATATAAATGCTAAAATCACCCAACAAAACATTTGCAAACCAAGAACAACAATGCAACAAAAAGATCATACACAATGATCAAGTGGGATTTATTCCAGGAATGCAAGGTTGATACAACATTTGAAAATCAATAATATGATTCACCACATTAACAAAATGAAGGATGAAAACATGATCATATCAATAAATGCAGAAAAAGCATTTGATAAAATCCAGCACCATTTATGATTGGTACTCTTTGCAATGAGGGAATAGAGGAAACATACCTAAACATAATAAAGGCCATTTATGACAAGCCCACTGCCAGCATCACACTCAATGGGCAAAAACTACAAGTGTTCTCCTTAAGGTTGGGATCAAGATAGGGATGTCTGCTTTTACTCTTATTCAACATAGTACTGGAAGTCCTAGCCACACCAATCAGACAAGAAGAAATAAAAGGCATCCAAAATGGAAAGGAAGAAGTAAAACTGTCATCATTTGCAGATGACATGATACTGTACATGGAGAACCCTAAAGATTCTACCTAGAAACTACTGGAACTGATAAATGAATTCAGCAAAGTAGTAGGATACAAATTAATATCCAGAAATCAGTGGCATTTTTATATGCCAAAAACAAACTAACAGGAATGGAACTGAAGAAAATAATCCCATTCACAATTGCTTCAAAAACAATTAAATACCTAGAAATAAACCTAACCAAGGATGTAAATGACCCGTACACAGAAAATTATAGGACTGAAGAAAGAAATTGAAGAAGATACAAATAAATGGAAGCACATACTGTGTTCCTGTATAGGAAGAATTAACATCATTAAAATGCCTGTACTACCCAAAGCAATCAATTGTTTCAATGCAATTCCTATAAAGATTCCAATGATATATTTCACAGGACTCAAACAAATATTTCAAAAATTTGTATGAAATCACAAAAGGTCTGCCTAGCAACAGCAGTCCTGAGAAAGAAGAACAAAGTTGGAGTACTCAGGCTACCTAATATCAAACTGCACTACAAGGCCATATTAATCAAAAAACCTGGTATTGGCATAAAAACAGATACATAGATCAATGGAACAAAATGGAAAGCCCAAAAATAAACGCACACACTTAAAGTCAACTAATATTCAATGCAGGAAGCAAACATACAATGGGCTAATGATAGTTTATTCAATAAATGGTGATGGGAAAATTGGACAGATACATGAAGAAAAATGAAACTAGACCACCTTTTTACACCACACACAAATATAAATTCAAAATGGATCAAAGACTTAAATGTTAGACCAGAAACTGTAAAAATCCTAGAAGAAAACATAGGCAGCAAAATATCGGATAATGCCCATAGAAATATTTTATTGGATATATCTCCCCAGACAAGGGAAACAAAATAAAAAATAAGCAAATGGGACTACATCAAGCTAAAGAACTTTGCACAGCAAAGGAAAACATCAAAGAAACAAAAAGACAACCCACTGAATGGGAGAACATATTCACTAATATATCTGATAAGGAGTTAATACACAAAATGTACAAAGTATTCACAAAATTCAACACTGAAAAACAAATAACCCAATTAAAAGATGGGCAAAGGACCAGAATAGACACTTCTCCAAAGAGGACATATGAAAAGATGTTCAACATCACTAATCATCTGGAGTTCCAGCCAAGATGGAGGTGTAGGTAGAAGCCCTTCACTTCCTTGCACAACCAAAAGGAGGATAACAACCAATCTAAAATCAAAACACACCCAGAACTGCCAGAAAATCAAACTGCATGGAACTCCAACAGCCAAGGAATTAAAGAAACAGTAGACCAGATCAATCATACTGGTGCACTGAGACAAAGAAATATGGCCCAAATGAAAGAACAGAGCAAAACTCCAGAAAGAGAGTTAAGTAATGAGGAGATGGCCAGCTTGTCTGATGGAGAGTTCAAAGCCCTGGTAATCAAAATGCTCACAGAACTAATTGAGCGGGGTTGCAAAATGCAAGAGCAAATGTAAGATACCTGAAGTGAAATAAAGCAAAATATTCAGGGAACCAACAGTGTCAGGGGCTCAGATCAACAATTTGGAACAAAAGGAATAAATAATCATCCAACTGGAATAGAATGAAGAAACAAGAATTCCAAAAAATGAAGAGAAGCTTAGGAGCCTCTTGGGACAACTTTAAACATTCCAATATCCAAATTATAGGGGTGCCAGAAGGAGAAGAACAAGAGCAAGAAATTGATCACTTATTTGAAAAAATAATGAAGGAAAATTTCCCCAATCTAGTGAAGGAAATAGACTTGCAGGAAATCCAGGAAGCCCTGAGAGTCCCAAAGAAGTTGGACTCAAAGAAGAACACACCAAGGCACATCATCATTAGTGTTTTGGGTTCCTTTGGATATATCCCCAGAAGTGGGATACTTTAATCTTACTCAAGATTAAAGATAAAGAGAAAATCCTAAAAGCAGCAAGAGGGAGAGAGTTACCTACAAAGGAGTGCCCATAAGGCTAACAGCTGATTTCTCAAAAGAAACCTTGCAGGCAAGCAGGGGCTAGAAAGAAGTATTTGAAGTCATGAAAGGCAAGGACCTACATCCAAGACCGCTCTATCCAACAAAGCTTTCATTTAGAATGGAAGGGCAGATAAAGTGCTTCTCAGATAAGGTCAAGTTAAAGGAGTTCATCATCACCAAGCCCTTATTATATGAACTGTTAAACAGACCTATTTAAGAAATTAAAGATCAAAAACTATGAACAGTAAAATGACAACAAACTCACAACTATCAACAAATGAACCTAAAAAAGAAAAAAGAAGAACAATGAAAATAAAAACCAAGCAAACAACTAGAACAGGAACAGGATCAGAGAAATGGACATCACGTGGAGGGTTTTCAGTGGGGAGGGGGAGGAACAGGGAGGAAAAGGTACAGGGAATAAGAAGCACAATTGGTAGGCATAAAATACACGGGGAGAGGTAAAAAATGGTATAGGAAACAGAATTCAAAGAACCTATATGTATGACCCATGGACATGAACTAAGTGGGGAGAATGCTGGAGAGTTGGGGGGTGCAGGGCAGAGGGGGGATAAAAGGGGGAAATTGGAAAAACTGTAGTAGCACAATCAATAAAATATACTTTAAAAAACATCAATAATCATCAGAGAAATCCACATTAAATCAACGAGATACCATCTCACACCTGTCAGAATGGCTATCATCAATAAATCAACAAATAACAAATGCTGGTGAGGATATGGAGAAAGGGGAACCTTTTTCACTGTTGGTGAGAATGCAGATTGGTGCAGCTACTGTGGAAAGCGGTATGGAGATACCTCAAAAAATTAAAAATGGATCTGCCTTTTGATCCAATGATCCCACTTCTGGGGATATATCCAAAGGAACCCAAAACACTAATTCGAAAGAACATGAACACATCCACTGTGTTCATTGCAGCATTATTTACAATCACCAAGATAAGGAAGCAGCCCAAATGTGCATCAGTAGTTGAGTGGATAAAACAACTATGGGACATTTACATGATAGAAATCTACTAGGTCATAAAAAAAGAAGAAAATCTTACCCTTTGTGACAGTATGGATGAACCTGGAGAACATTATGCTAAGTGAAATAAGCCAGTCAGAGAAAGACAAATACCATATGATTCCTCTCATATGTGGAATCCAATGAACGAACTGAACTAACTAGCAAAACAGAGACAGACTCATAGATGGAGAGCAGATGACAGCTATGTTGGAGGTTGGTTGAGGGGAGGAGGGATTGAGCAAAAAGGAAAAAGGACTCATGGACATGATAACAGTGTGGTGATTGCTAGGGGCAGGAGAGGACTAAATGGTAATGGGGGAAAATACAATAAATATTAAGTTTAAAAAAAAACTGAGGCCATTGGACCTGCTATGAAAGCAGTCTGCACGCATTTGTTCCCCTGTGTCTTTCCTTTCCCATCACAATAAATCTTGTAGCAGAGGAAACTCACTGAGCCTGAGCAAACAGGTTTTAGTTAAAATGTGAATCACCTTGGCTCTCGGCCTCATTCGTAATTGGAACTAAATCTGGCCATTTTTGTTCAACTTTGCTTTATAAATACAACAGGTAGGAACCCTAGACTTGAACAGACGGGAGAGCAGATTACATCCAGCTGTGCAGCAGTGATGGCTTTGGGGTGGAGACAGGCCCTTGTGCAGGGTGCAGTGAGCAAAAGATGCCTATACTGCCACATTCTTCCAACAAAAGCCCCATTCAGCTACCTCATCCCAGGCTCCAGAGACCCAGCGCCCAGCAGCACCGGCTAGGTTCTCTCTGCATTCTAGCAGGGAGAGATGGCAGATACTTCAGAGAGGCAATAAGAGCTGGAAAAGAATGATAGGAAGGCAGGAAATGGCTACTTTAGGTGGCCAAGTGAAATCTCACTGTGAGAGTGACATTTAAGCAGAGAGACTTGCATGTCGACAGGGAGCCGGGCACTTAGAGATCCAGGAGAAGAGCAGGAGATGCAAATCCCTGAGTGGAAACAGCCTGGCTTGTTTGAAGAACAGGTCGGAGTGCCTGTAACTGCTGAACAAGGCGAGAAGGAGTTCTGAAAGTGAACATGATCCTGACCAGCAGAGGTGTCACTGTTGCTACAGTGGCAGAGAACCACTCAACAATTAACACTCCAGATAACAAAGGCTGGTTTTGAAACCACCAGGCCCCGCCTTCTCCACTGACACAATGAGAGGCTGGCGGCTCCTCCACATGATCCCTCCCCTCCAGTTCCAGAAGCCTGAAATAAGAGCAAAGAGGTAGAGTCAATATTCTAGCTTTGAAGACAGACAACCCAGGTTTTAGTTTCTCCTCCACTTTTTCGCTGGCCAGTTATTTAAACAACCGGAACCTTGTTTTCCACAGCTGGTAAATGGGGATAATGTGAATACGTTACTCATAGGGTTGTTATAGGCATTATATGAGAATGTATTAAATTATTTACTACAGCTGCTGGCACATATAAATGTTATTCTGAGAAACGTCATTTCACTTCTCTTAAGACACTGACACAAGTTAAATAGGAAATCTCTCTGGAGTAGTCATACTGTAAGTTATTAGCCATTTACACTCTAGTGTGAATGAGTCTGTGATTGTGTTCTCCAAAGCCCCACAAAGGTGAATTTGAGAGACAGAGAAAGTCTAGATTTCAGAGGAACCCAAGGGAAGAGGAAAAACTAGATAGGGGAGGGGGAATATAGACTCTAAAATCTTCTTGGGGTTCAATTCTTTAAAAATTCATAAATGGAAAGAATCAAGCCTTTATTCTGTCTTTCTTGTACAAACTGCATTTCAGGATAGCTAAAGGTTGATGGAAAATGTTTCTTTTTATAAAAAGTATTCTACCTAAGCCACAAAAAGCAATGATATCATTGAAATATAACCACTCAGCAACCTCTAACGAGCTGATGGATTGAGGTAAGATCAAAGGTTGCTCATTGAGAACAGAGCATTTCGTGTCTCTTGATGAAGTATACACAGCACCACCAATGAGGCATTTCCACTCTAAACTCAAGCCCACACCTTCATAGCTAATAGTTTTATGGAACAGAGGAACATAGTAAACATCACAGGGAAGCACTCAACAAAATTCAGACCATGAGAAACTCTTCCATAAATTATCCAATTTCTCCCACAAATTGCAAGGAAAAATAAAGAGCATAATGGGAAATCTGTAGATAAAAGATTTAAGAGGACTTCTGGCCAAGATGGAGGCGTAGGTGGAAGCACTGTACCTCCTCGCATAACCAAGATTAAGGACAACAAATATTTACAAACAATAACACAACCAGAACACAGAAAATTGAACTACGGAAGTCCAACAACCATTCAACCAGACTGGTAAGAGGGGCGTAGTCGGCAGCCTTCAGAGAGGGAATGCAGCAGGAAAACACAGTGGCTGCCAGACCCATGAGCACTGGGGAAGCATAGGTGGTGTGGAGCTTGAAGATCCCAGACACTGGGAGGAGATGAGCAGAGCACGCAAGGCACGCAGGGCAGTTGGCTGACCACAGACACACATTTGTGTGCAGATAAACTAGGCAAGAGCGGGCAGTGAGACAGACTGCACAGCCCAGGGCCCCAGCGATGGGAAATAAAGCCTAAAAACACCTATTGAAAAAGTGCCAGGAGAGGTTCCCAGCCTCACAGGAGAGGTCATTGGGGAGACTCTCAGGATCCTGGAGCATGCATAGACCTTCCCACCTGGGAGCCAGTGCCAGGGGGGGCCAGTTTGCGTGTGGGAGGCAGCAGAGGGGACGCAAATCCGGGAGAACGTGGAACAGGCACCATAGTTCCCTCTCTGACCCCGCCCCCACAGACAGTGTCACAACCCTGCCACTGGGTTGACCCACTTGGTGAACATCTAAGACTCCACCCCTCATACATAACAGGTGACACCTGACCAAAAATGACTCAAACAGAAGAAAAGCTCAGAGCCCCAGAGACAATAGTTTTAAGCAACCAAGAGATAGCCAACCTATCAGATGCACATTTCAAAGCACTGGTGATCAGGATGCTCACAGAATTGGTTTATTTTGGTCGCAAATTAGATGAACAAATGAAGTGTTGATAAGTGAAATGAAGGAACATGCACAGGGAACCAATAGTGATGGGAAGAAAACTGGGACTCAGATCAATGGAGTGGACCAGAAGGAAGAAACAAACAACCAAACAGAAAATAATGCAGAAACAAGAATTAAAAAAAAAAATCAGGAGAAGCTTAGGAACCTCCAGGACATCTTTAAACATTCCAACATCCGAATTATAGGGGTGCCAGAAGGGGAAGAGGAAGAGCAACAAATGGAAGGCTTATTTGAACAAATAACAAAGGAGAACTTCCCCAATCTGGCAAAGGAAATAGACTTCCAGGAAGTCCAGGAAGCTCAGAGAGTCCCAAAGAAGTTGGACCCAAGGAGGAACACACCAAGGCACATCATCATTACATTACTCAAGATAAAAATGAAGGAGAGAATCCTAGAAGCAGCGAGAGAAAAGGAGATAGTCACCTACAAAGGAGTTCCCATAAGAATGTCAGTTAATTTCTTAAAAGATACCTTGTGGCAAGAAGGGGCTGGAAAGAAATATTCCAAGTCATGAAAGGCAAGGATCTACATCCAAGATTGCTCTATCCAGCAAAGCTTTCATTTAGAATGGAAGGGCAGATTAAGTGCTTCTCAGATAAGATCAAATTCAAGGAGTTCATCATCACCAAGCTCTTATGATATGAAATGTTAAAGGGGCTTATCTAAGAAAAAGAAGATAAAAAATATGAGCAGTGAAAGGACAGCAAACTCACAGTTATTAACATCCACACCTGAAACAAAAGCAGACTAAGCAGTCACCTAAAACA
Organism: Carollia perspicillata; assembly: GCA_004027735.1. NCBI lineage: Eukaryota > Metazoa > Chordata > Mammalia > Chiroptera > Phyllostomidae > Carollia > Carollia perspicillata. The sequence continues at coordinate 2,320 of PVKM010023565.1, read as the reverse complement.
GGAGCAGAGCCACAGAAATGGAGGGCATATGGAAGGTTAGCAACAGGGGAGTGGCAGGAGAGGGTGGGGAGAAGGTACAGAGAATAAGTAGCATAGACAGTGGGGAGAAAATAGACAGGGAGAGGGCAAGAGTGGTGTGGGAAATGTAGAAGCTAAAGAACTTATGACACATGGACATGAACTAAAGGGGGGGAGTGTGGGTGAGAGGGAGTGTGCAGGGTGGAGGGGAATGAAGGAGGAAATGGGAGAACTGTAATGGCATAATCAAGAAAATATGTTAAAAATAATAAATAAATAAATAAATAAATAAATAAATAAATAAATAAATAAATAAAAGTTTTAAGAGGCACCACCCAAAAATATAACATATGGACCTATCCAAAGATACTGATTCAAACAAACCAAATATAAAGTTAAAAGTTTACAATAAAAATCAGTAAAACTTGAGTGGAAACTTGATAATGTAAAGGAAATTCTGCTAATTTTTCAAGTGTAATAATGGTATTCTGGTGACTTATTAAAGACTCCCTATCTTTAACAAAAAAAAAATGAGGTCTGTCCAGAAGGTATCCAGCCATCTAATATGAAAAAGAAACATTTATTGAAGAAGATACAAGAAAAATGTATCCTATGTACAATGATGCCTCAGTCCCCTTCAAAGGAGGCACCTTGGCACCTCACACAATTCTCCCAATCCCCATCGGCTGGCCTGTCGTATTTTCCTGAATCTCATCAATGGTCTAAAATTTCCTCCCTTTCAAGGGTGATTTTAGTTTTGGGAAAAGCCAGAAGTCACAGGACACCAAATCTGGGCTGCAGGACTGACTTACTTGGGTGATTTGCTGTTGCGTCAAAAAAAATCTGCATGAGATGTGATGCATGAGAAAGTGCATGGTCATGATGAAGCTGCCAATCACCAGTTGCCCATAGCTGTGGTCTTCTGAACCATCCAAATACTTTCCACAGAGGAATGTTCAAACTAAACGTAAAATTTGATGCAAGTTCATTGCTCTATGCTCAGTCATTTTGAATGCAATACCCACACAGTACATGTGCTCATTCATGGGTGTCTACCACCCCCGCTGACTAGTAGAGTGAACTTGCCATTGTTCACACATGTGCATTCCAGTCCACTCCCCTTGTTACATCGTGTTGTGAAAGCCATTCTCGTTATATTAACAATTGCTGGATTTTTCCGCTCAGACCTCATTGTATAAAATAAGATTTCCATGTTCACTATTTTTAAGTGCACAGTTTAGTGGCATTACTTACATTCAGAATGTTATGCAACCACCACCATCTATTTCTGAAACTTTTTTATCACCACAAACTCTTTTTTAAATATATTTTATCGATTATGCTTTTACAGTTTTCCCAAAATTTTCCCCTTTATCATCCATCCATCCTGCACCCCCAAACCTTCCAGCATTCCCCACCTTAGTTCATGCCGATGGGTTGTACATATAAGTTCTTTGACTTCTGTTTCCTATGCCATTCTTACCCTCTCCCCATCCATTTTGTGTCTACCAATTATGCTGCTTATTCCCTGTATCTTTCTCCCATTCTGCCACTTCCCCTCCCCATGTGATCTCTATTTCTGTGATTCTGTTCTGTTCTAGTTGTTTGTTTAGTTTGTTTTCACTTTTTTAGGTTCATTTGTTGATAGTTGTGAGTTTGTTGTCATTTTATCGTTCACAGTTTTTAATATATATTTTATTGATTATGCTATTACAGTTGTTTCATTTCCCCCCCTTCACTCCCCTCTGCCCAGCACACCCCCTCCCATCCACATTCCCCTCCTTTAGTTCATGTCCATGTGTCATACTTGTAAGTTCTTTAGCTTCTACATTTCCCACACAATTCTTGCCCTCCCCCTATTTTCTACCTACCATCTATGCTACTCATTCCCTGTATCTTTTCCTCCTCTCTCCTCCTCCCACTCCCCTGTTGCTAACCCTCCATGTAATCTCCATTTCTGTGTTTCTGTTCCTTTTCTAGTTGTTTGCTTAGGTTGCTTTTGTTTTAGGTGTGGTTGTTAATAACTGTGAGTTTGCTGTCTTTTTACTATTCACATTTTTATCTTCTTTTTCTTAGATAAGTCTGTTTAACATTTCATATAATAAGGGCTTAGTGATGATGAACTCCTTGAACTTGATCTTATCTGAGAAGTGCTTTATCTGCCCTTCTATTCTAAATGAAAGCTTTGCTGAATAGAGCAGTCTTGAATGTAGGTCCTTGCCTTTCATGACTTGGAATACTTTTTTCCAGCCCCTTCTTGCTTGCAAGGTCTCTTTTGAGAAATCAGCTGACAGTCTGATGG
>PVKM010023564.1:0-21076 GCA_004027735.1 Carollia perspicillata | reverse complement strand
CTTTTTGCCAAGATCTTTGTATCCTGAATACACTTGTTATCGAACTCATCATATGTTTTTCTAATTTATGTCTGTCTTTCAGATTATATTTCGAGCTTTTTGAAAATAAGGATTTTGTTTTATTCATGACTGTATCTTTTCTGGCTAGTGCAGTGACTGCCACATGGCAAGTAATTGAAAAAATGTTGAAACAACAAAATTATTTAATGCCTAAATTGACTTAAATAAGTTGCTCATTTAGTTCATAGTCATTTTTTTCTGAGGCACAGGAATTAAGATAATAGAATACTTAAGTTATTGGGATTTATTATAAGAAATGACAGGTATCGCCCTGGTTGGCATGGCTCAGTGGATTGAGCACCAGCCTGTGAACTGAAAGGTCACTAGTTCCATTCCCAGTCAGGGCACATGCCTGGGTTGCAGGCCAGGTCCCTAGTTGGGGGCATGCAAGGGGCAACCAACTGATGTTTCTCTCTCACATCAATGTTTCTCTCCCTCTCTTTCTCCTTCCCTTTCCCCTCTCTGAAAATAAATAAAATCTTAAAAAAGAATTGACGGGGATACAAGGTCGATTAGAAAACCATGCCCTTAAATGCTGAAGTAGCAGGGCCTGTGGGAGGATGGGGATCCTGTCCAGCACACCACACAGCTTTGATGACCCGCCATCCTGTCCTTCTCCTAGGAGACACTGTTCCTCCTGACTCAATGTGGCAAGAAGCTGGGGAACTACATCCAGAAATGCACACCATGTAACGTCAAGACCCAGTTGTGGTCTAAACTGAGCCTGCCCTCCTCAGTGCTAACAGCTGGACAGGAAAATTAATCACACATCAGGTATGTAAGACTCATTTGCCTTACCTGTCCTCCACAGAATTCCATGACATGGGTAGTTTTGCCCATATTTAATGCATTGAAAAAATAAGCCCAGAGCTATTTAATAAATTTCCTAAACTCACACAGGCAGTAAATTATAGAACCATGGTTCGAATCCAGGTCTGACAGGTGCCAAAGCTCATGCATGCTTTTTCCTCAGTGCATGATTGCTGTCTCTGCATTAAATCCCGGTATATGGAGTTTATGAAGGGCAACACTTTCTGTAGATTAAAATACTTCTGCAACGGGCATAAAACCTCATTTACCAAATAAAGGAATGCAACTTAATTTTTATGTAATGATTTAATTTCATTTACTGAGCTCCTGGCTGCCAAATGATGGAAATCTAATCTCAACTACTTAAAAGCCCCACTCAACTCAACACCCTGATCCACTGATCTCTGAGTCTGCATCGAGGATTTAGTGGGTGTGAACTGGTACCAGGGAGACTACAGAATAGGCTTGCCAGGGCAGGTGCAGCATCTGGTTCTGCATTATTTTGACTCATGGTGTTTGCACTGAGGTGGCATCCTTCCTATTTGCTTTCTCAACATCGATCCATAGAAATCAGTCCTGGGGACTTCTTCATGCCCAACACAAGATGTCCTGTCCCTCATTTCCTTTCATGTCTTCTTGAGCTCGTGGGCAATTTCAGTTCTTCCTGTGTTTCACTGGGATTGAGGAACTCTAGGAAATCTCAGCTCTGCCTAGACACTGCCCCCCACTTAGTCACCTCTAATACTCTGATCCTGCACCATCCTGGCCCTACGGAACTCTACAGGAATTGCTACAACTCCAGGAGACACTTGTGGGCAAAGGCATAGGTCATCTCTACAGGTAGATTCCCCAAATCTGTCCAGGAACTCAGTCATTTCAACTTTACTGGTGGGGACATGACTCAAGACGTGAAAAGCCAATATTGTAGGTCTGAAATGAAGTAGGTAATGTGGGCCCTTCTGTGTATGGCTTCTAAGAGAGAGGACCATGGGGTAGTTCAGTCATTGGTGGAAAATAGCATAAGGGTCTCAATACTCTCCACCTCCAATCAATGTCTCCCCTAACCTGTGCATGAGGACTTATGTTCTCCTAAATCTCCTGGTTCCCAAGCAGGAAAACTACATTATGTTAGGCCTGGATCTGGTGATAGCATGAAGCTATTTTATAGCTTATTCCCTGAACATGGAGGGCCCTTTCTGCTTCATTTCTGGCCCTGACATCCAGAGCCTTGTCAGTATGTGTAACATTCTTCAAAGTAAATGAGGAATGGGGTGAGGCTCTTGGGAGAGTCTGACAATTCCCCTTAAGTGTGGCAGTTTGAGTTATTACTGCCAGCATCTTTCTTTCCCTTGGTGCGAGCTACCCATTTCAGAGAGCCCAAGGAAAGAGAGAGATAGCCAGACTACTGATCCTAAAGAATATATCTGCATCTTTGCATCTAAGACCAAAAGTCTGGGGCATTTCATTTTCCTTTTGAAGAAAAGATGTGGTTGATGATCAAACTTTGCAATGGAGCTACAAATTGTTTCATGTCAAATGCACCCATCTACTGTTGTTCTAAGCACTCCTGAGACAGAGGGATTACCTCTCTCCTTTTCTTCTTCATCAAATAGTCAACCTACAAGTTTTCATCTTCAAAATTTATGTGTATGGGTCATTTATTTGTTCATTCTACTTTATTGAACTTTTTCCTATTCTAGGTGCTAGAAATAAAAGGATAAAAAAAAGATAGGATTCTGCTCTTGTGAAACTTATATACTGGTAATAAGGAAATAGACATATTAAACAAAGAATAAAAAATAAGTAAGATAATTTTAAACAACAATAAGTGTTATAAAAATAAACCTAAGATTGTGATAGAAAACGAGGCAGATAGTGGTATACCTTTTTATACAGGGAAGTCTGGAAAGTCTTCAACAGTCCTTATTGATGCTCAGGAATTTTCAGAAAATTATATAATCACTTTCTAGAGGTGCTGTGGAAATTTTATGGAAACATCGATAGATTCTACCACTCCCTAGACTCATTTACCTTATTTACTCTCAAATGTTGGTAGCTCATCTATGCTTCATTTCCTGACATTTAATTACTTTTTACTTAATATTTACTTGAATAAAGGGAAATAATGTAAAGGGATTTTAGAAACATTTTCTCATTATATAATTATTTTATTGGTAATAACGCACAGTCCCTCGGTAAATAAAAGAAATTAGAAAACATACTTGGAAACAAGAATAGTAAAAATGATAAAAATAAAAATACAGCTATAATTTATTGGTCACCTGTTGAAGTCAAGCTTTATTTGGTGTTAACATTTTTCTCTGAGTTGTACCATAAGCTTGCAAAGGAAGTATTATGCTCATTTTATAGATAAGGAAACAGGTCCAGACTAGTTTTGTGGTTTGCTCACATCCACAGAGCAGGCAGTTTAGAAATTTTTATCCTCCGTGGCACCAAATACCTGGTACCTTTTCCAACACCAACAACAAATTTTCCACCTCTCCGACATCAACTGGGTGTCCTTCAGTTCAATTCAGTGTTTAAAGTAACTGTCCTGACCCCTCAATCCCACAAGACTGCCCCTGGTTCATATTCCAACCACAAATGGAGTGCCCGTGCTACCCACAGCTCTGCTTAGCTAACTACAAAGTGGGGTTTCCAGTGACTACCCCCTAGGTTCAATAATTTGCTAGAATGACTCACTGAACTCAGGAAAGAGCTGTGATTACTATCACTGGGTTCTTAGCCCACCTTAGAGCTCAAAAGCAGCCTCATAGAAGGGCTGTGTCAGCAAGACGGGAGAGTCGTGCAGCAGGTGGGCTCCCACATCCTCTCCAGGTATTCCGACCCCCGGTGTGTTTACAAACTGGAGAATCTCTGAACCCTGTCATTTATGGGGTCCGATGGAGTATATTCCTTAGGCATGCATAATTAATTAAATTATTGGCCATTGGTGGTTGACCTTAACCTCCATTCCTTTCCCCCTCCTTAGAGGTCAGGAGGTGGGGCTAAAAGTTTCAGTCAAGGTTTGGTCTTTCTCAGGACCAGCCCCATCTGGAAGCTGTGATGAGAGTCACATCATGAGTATAAACTCAGGCGTGGTTGAAAAGTGCTTGCTATGAATAACAAAGCTGTTTCTATCACCTTTATCACTCAAGCAATTCTAAACTATTTAGGATTAAGAGCTATTTGCCAGGAACCTGAGACAAAGAATAAATATACTCCCCAGGATATTGCAGTGGTGGGGGTGAGAACCATAGCCAAATACTTCTGTACTCTCTTTCCTTTTCTAAGTGGAAAGCTGCAAAAAGCATTTTTCACTCATAAGTATTGTGAGGTGCCTACTTTGACTACTAAAAAGAGATTTACACACTAATTGGAAGAAGCTCATTCATCACCTAAAGCAAGTAGGAGATTATCCCGGAACACAGTATCCTAAAACAACAGCATTTATTCTCTTACAGTTCCTGCAGGCCAGGATTTCAACCCAGCTTAGGTTGGTCCTTAGTTCAGAGACTCGTAGTGGCATGATCAAGGTGACTTGTTGGGCTGCAGTCATCTCAGGGGTCATCTGGGAAGGATCCTTTTTCATGCTCCTTCATTTGGCTGTTGCAGATAGACTGTGGCTTCAGTGTTCACTGGCTGTTGTCCAGAGCTCCCTCTCAGGTCCTCACCCCCACGTGGGTCTCTTCATAGAGCATCTCCAGGTATGGCAGCTTTCTTCTTCAGAGCATGACGGAAGAGCCGGAGAGAGGCTGTGTGTAAATAAGAGAGAGAGTGTGTAGATAAATGAAAGTCGGTCTTTTACAACCTAATCTCAGAAGTCACTTTTGCCACTTGGGTTTTACTGTATTGTTTAGAAGAGAGATACTAGGTCCAGCCCACACCCACTACCAGGAAGCAGAGATCATTGGGAGTCATCTTCGGGGTCTGCCTGCTGCATCATCCATCTTACCACCAGCGATTCCGTAAAACGTGCTGTGCCAATCTCATTTCCAAATACAAAAACAAAGGGCGCTGAGAGAGAGCAGGGTCAGGGTAGCATCAGTGAGACAGACCTCTGGTGCAGCCTGCCCTTCCTGCTCCCACACATGCTGCCCACGTCACGCTGATAAGTGGGCAAATGATGCCCAGGAATGCCTACCTGACTGACTCCATTTGAAAATGTTTCTTTTTCTCTTCAGTTGAATTCAAGTAAGCAGACACCTACAAGAAACCCTCCAAGGACCTTTCAGGGTACTTGAATTTCCCTTAACCAGTTTTTCCCGTCATTCTTTAAGATTGTACATTTTTGTGTTCTAACTACTGTACGCCCACAGTATTCCATTGCACTACTTATTCTCTTCAAGGGGTCAACTGAATTCTCCCTGTCACTGCCTGGAGAACAGAGCATTCTCCCATGTTTGATGGATACCCACCTCCTCCCCAAAGTTAGAAAAGAAAAATCTGTGAGCTTTCCATTCCATTCACAGTCAAACATCCTCCAGCTGATGTAATTACACCCCGTCCTGCCCGCCTTTGACCTTTGCCTCTCCATCATTTCTATCCTGAGCCCCCAAAATAAAATAAAATTGACATAGATGCCACTGAGTATGTTAGGAAACAATTCTGCACAGTTCTAAGCATGTCTCTTTTCTCTGTTAGCGATGTAATGTAGTAATTACATCTAGCAATCTATTGAGAGATTTAAAAAAATGGAAATGATGGAGGGCCCAAATCCTGGAGGGGTTATGAATTAATTGTCATTTGTTTCTAAAAGTCTCTTAAGAGTTTTGAAAAACTTCTGTCCCTAACCAAGCTCATAAAACAATGTAAAGAGAAAGAAATTCCTCAAAGACCACTTTCTCATTGATTCATTCTTCAAATTTTTCAGGTCTCTCAACTGGGCTGTTCAACACACTTCTGGGCATTAGGGATACAGAGTTGAACAAGATAAATCCCTGAAGTCTAGGGGCTTCCATCAGTGGGGGGAGGTTTTCAGAACAATAATAAGAACAAGAACAACAACAACACAGAGAAAACATTTTTTTTCTTAAAAAACGTCCCATGTGTTAATCATCTAACCAAGTGATTGATTCTGTGCCTTGTGTACACACATGCACACATATGTACATATTTATGTTTCTGAAATGCTGCACACTGCGTTATCTTGCTTCATCTTCACTCACACCTGGTTAATCAGAATTGTTATTATCCGTAGTTTGAAGATAAGGCAACTAAGACTAACCTAAGTTGAGTAATTGCTCATAATCCATTAGCAAATTGAAGAAACACCTCACGTTACTTTAACCTCACTTTTCTGATTCGAAGTTTTTCCTCCATAGTGTGATGAAAATCAGGAGAAAAAAAGAATGCAGCACAAATCAAAGTTATTAAAAAATCTAAAAGGAGAAAAGAGAAAAAGACAGCTAATGGTGAAACAAAATAGAATCAATTCCTTGTATGATATTTTTTTCACAAAAATATTTATGTTGTTTCACCCACCATCATATCAACTGTTTTCTTCCCACAAAAGAACTTATGAACTTTAACTCTGTAAATATATATAAATATATATATATATATGGAGTCAACTAACTCTTGGAACCAGGGCAGAACTCATGTTTGAGAGACGGGAAAATGGGGAACACAAATCTACACATCTTGCCTCCTTAGCATCCTTGACTGGCTGCTTGTCTTTGCTGAGATGACTCAGCGATGCTTCCTAGGTATGGATTTAACAGTGTAAGAAAGCAATGGAGAAATATTCTGTGCAAAGGGCGCAGAAAACATATTTCCCTTGAAGAAAGTTTCCTCCTGGATCAATCCAGTGGAAGGGGTTCCCATCTTTCAAGTCCCTGACAAGCCAAATGTCCTTGAAGTCATGAGAGCTGCATGAGCCTCAGCTGCCCTCGCTTTTAGGGTACCCATGCTGGGGACTGTTTGCTAGATGAAGAATCCATCCTGATAAATTGTCTCTCTTCTTTGGCCAGTGGTTGGCTGGCAAATCTGAACGTGGCCGCAATGCAAAATTCTAGGTAATGTCTCCCAGTGGTCGAACCATACAGCAGCCGGAAGCAACCTAGAACACCAGGAGAGTTTCGAAATCACTCACTGGGTGATGCTGGTGCAGGCACGGGGAGCAGAAAGGGTATATCAAACTGCCAGTGGCGTGTAAGGTGGTTTGAAAAATGTGCAACTTTGGCCTAGCCAAAAAAAAATTGCTTTGTTATTGATGTTTCTGGAAGCAGCTACCTTAAAGCCAGACAGTAGGCCTAGGAGGCCACAGAATCAGTTTTACAGATTCATTCCTAGAATAACAGTATTATAGAGGTAGGAGAAATCTTGATGATCACATGGTCTAGTGGTGGTCTTTTTTTTAAGTAATGAAATTCTTTCTTGAATATTCAATAATCAATGAATATTAATTGAGCATTTAGTTTGAGGGAGAGTGCAATTTAAGATGTTTATGATATATCAGTGGGAAAAAGTAAGTGGAGAAACCTTTCAATAGTAAGCTTATATTCTATCAAAGATTTGTGGATACTAAGTAAGAGACAATAAATAAAGTATATAAAAATGTTGGGATAAAGGAAAAAGTAGTGTAAACTAAGAGGGATAGGACATGCTAAGAAGGCCATGGGTTGAATTTTAAATGAAATGGTCAAAGTAGGTCTCACTGAAAAAGGAAAATGTTAGGAAAGAAAATGTTAGCAAATAGTTTAGTTTGTTTTAAAGATTATAGAATGGGTTATTGTGGTATCATAGAAATATGAAAAATTATAGAAGTAAAAAATCTGTAAGTAGCACATAATCTTTCCAAGACTCTATGAAAGAAACAAAGTTTTCATCATTTGATATGAGGGGGTCACCCCCCCAAAAAAACAGAATTATCTTCTGCAGGGCAGGCCCCTTGTGGTACAGGTTTCCCCCGGTAGGTGAGTATTCTAGGAACCCATCTGTGTCAGCAGACCAGCTGGTATTGTTGTGAGAGGCTGTGTTTGGCTTTTTTTGAAGACTCTTTCAATGTGTTTGCCCATTTCATGATGGGTGAGTTATGAGCACACTTGCCCACACTGCACTGAGTGTTTAGCAGTTTTTGACCAAAGACCACATGACCCCCATTCCCCACCCTCCCTATTCACCCGATCTTACCCTAAGCAACCTTTTTGTCTCCCTAGATGAAAAAAGTCCTCAAAGGGAAATGTGTTGTCGATGTGGAAGAGGAGAAACAAAAAAACAGCAGAAGCACTAAGAGCATCAAAATCGACAAATTCAAAAACTGTTTTTGAGCCATGGGAAAAAAGTCTTGATAGGTGTATTGCATCAAATGGAAAGTACTTTGAAGGTGACTGAAGTTTAAACATGTAAGACTAAATACACATTTTTTAAATAAATGAATTCCATTATTTGGGAAGGTCCCCCCTCGTACATGGGGGAAGAGCAGTCCCGGTAGTGAAAAGGTTCTGATGTAGGAGAAATCCCAGCTGGTTACACAAACAGCCCTGAAGACAGTGTGGCAGGGACTGAGTGATGGGTGAGCGAAGAGGGAGAAGCAGCCGAAGCAGCCAGGCTCCCACCCCGTCAACCACACAGGACCTGTGGACTTTTTATCTCATGGTATTGCTCTTAGCTTTTATTCTGAGCGAAGGAACTACTACGGAGTTTTAAATGGAGCATGGTAAAGTATAGAAGTTTTTAAAAAACATAAGATGACTTACATTTTACCAGGACTTGTTTGGATGCCGTGAGAAGAATAGACCATAGAGCTTAAAGGTGTAGGGTTTCTGTGACCAGGCAAGAGACTATGGTGGCAGCCTCCCAGGAGAGGATGAGACTGGTATGATCATGTGCGCATGTGTGATACAGACACCTTGATATCCTGAAAAACCCGATGTGCATTGTGAGAGAAAGAAAGGGACCACAATGACTTCTGGGGACTTTTGTCTGAGTAATTAGCTGGGATGCAGAAGGCTGTGGATGGAGCAGATGTGGGGTGAAGATGAGTTTGGATTTGAACTGGATTATCTACTAGACATCTATGTAGGCATATCAAATATAGACTTTCTTTTCCTCCCAAAGAAGTCTATAAGGGCTCAGTAAGTAAGACATGTGAGTGAGACACCGAAAGGGTGGAAGTGAGATGGTGAGTGGCTGAACAGTGGAGAGTTGCTCTGTTCATGCTCAGCTGCCTCCTCCTCCCACGGCTCTAGAGGTAACTGTACCGCCAGCAACCTTTGTACTAGACCTTGAAAAAAATGAACTCCTCCAGCATCCTCATTTATAAATGTGGAAAGATGGGTTCTTCATAGTTCCATGAAGCAATTTGCAAAAGGTAACATTCAATTAGTGACAGAATTCAGACTTACACTGGCCTCTTGCCTCTTAGTCCATTGTTCTTCCAATTGCTCTCAACATTTGCCCATCCAGTTCCTGAGAACCCTCTTGTTCCAAGACGAGGTTTTGTGAAGGAAATTTAAAAAAAAATTCTTCCAAGTTCTGTGAGAGTACTGCTAAATTCTATTGTCCGTGTTAGAATCTTTTAAAAAAAAAGTAACAGAACAAAATAAAAATAAAAAACAAAATACATCAACCGAAGTACAAACACACATCTACTGTCACCACCATTTCTTATAAGCAAGACATTTATTGTAAATGTTAATAGGAAGAAATCAGAAAGGCTTTAATCTCAAAATGTGGGATATCACTTCTTAAGAAAGAACAGCTGGCAATTTGGACTTCGTTCTCCTATGTACTTATCTACACTTAATGTGTTTGTATGTCCCTTATTTTTCTTAATCTCCTTATTTCTGCAATGTTATAAAATTCTACTTATAAAAAATTTTGCCTGCAGTGTTTTCTAAGCCATGGGATTCTACCAACAGCCTTGTGAAAAAAGTAAGATTGATAAAAAACCATCCCTTGCTCTAGTCACGGATGCTTTCCTTTTCATCTCCCCCATCCTCCTTCTCTCGGTAGATCCCGATCATCTTCACTTGGAGAGCCAGCAGCTGGGCCTCTCCTGATGGCCAAGTTGGCTGCGGAGGACAGAATGTTAGCCCTAGAGGAGAGGACAAGTGTGCTGCGTTCCCCTATGACTTACGGAGGCACATGATCGTCGTCCTCCAGACTTTGAAAGGTCTCCCAGGCTTTTGTACTCAGTAGTCAAGACTGTCTGTTATTATTCAATTGAATTTAATTCAGTTGGGTTCAGAAAAATTCACTCACCATTTGTTGCATGCCACATTATACAAGACACCAGAGGTTCAACCATACCCGCCTTCTAGGAATACCTTCTATTACAGTAAGTCATGCAATGTGCTAAAAGATATCTCAGTTGTATGTAGGAAGTGCTTTAAAAAGTACAGAAAGAAAATAGTTAATGTAGATGTGGGACAGTAGGAAGCATCGTATCAGAGAAAGTTGCTGAAGGGGAGAGAGGGCCGAGTTGGAGTTTGAAAGATAAATTTGTGTCGACTAGACAGCAGTGACAGAGCACCTGTCAGGACAAAGGGAAAGCATGAGCAAAGGTGAAGAGACATGTAATGGCATGTGTGGAAGAAAAGAATAACATGGTTTGTCATGAAGTGACTGGAAGGGACACTGGCCCCTGATTGTGAAGCTGTGTTTACATCTTTTGGATTTGAGAATTTAAGCCTCATCTCTCAGGATTTTTACACAGGAGAACGGTGCGATATGATTATTTTAGAAAATTCACTCTGGCAGCAAACAACCTGCCAGGGTTGAGGGTAAACAGACTGTAGGCAGAACAACCAACTCGTATGCTGATAATCTGAGCAAGAGATGTGAGGTTTGAGTTGGGCGGTAGGGATAGAGAGGAGGGCAGAGACTCAAGACATGTGGTCTTCTCACCCACAGCTAGTAGCTGTGAGTGTCCAACGATCCTGTCTCTCTCGTACAGCCTCCACTCATTTGAAAATAGCAGTATTAATGTTGGCAAAGCAAATCGCCCTAGTAAAATGTAAAATATAGGTAACCACCTCAGGTTGCATGCTAGGATCATTGTGATAGGCAATAAAAGCCATCCTCAGGCAGGCGCTACGTCAAACTCCATAGAAATTCTTAACAGCAATAATAAGTGAAACTCCATAGAAATTCTTAACAGCAATAATAAAAATAATACAACCCTCTAGAAATCTAGAAATGTATCTGAACACACAGATTTTTTTATTAGCTCCATGCAACCTCCATCTGGCTCTCCCATTTGATCTGTGCGAGCAGGGATGTGACATGTCCATCAGCAGAGAACATCACCAAGGGGAGGGAGTGGGGCTGAGGCTTTGTGGTTCACCCGGAGGTTTACTGGCTAAGACCTTCTTATTTTTTCAAAGCACCCCGGCTTTTGTCTTGAATAGGATTTGACTGACTTGATTTATGTAGAATTTTAGAGCTGAAAGTGCTGGAAATGCAATCTAAATCTCAAACTCGTTTTCATGCTTTCATCGTGTCGATGAACAGGAAAGGCCATGATCAGCACAGGGGCTGCTCCAGGAAAAGTGGCCGCTGCCTAACTGTGAATCCAGTGCTTTTCCTTTACGCCCTGGGATCTTTTTAAGGATTAGTCCAAAGAGTTTCCTTCCTTTGAAGACTCCTACTCTGAGGAGCCTCTCAGTGATTTCGTTCCTGGTGTGTTAATTCCATTTCCCATTTCCTCCTTCTTCACCTAGTAACTGTCTCCAGCAAATTCCTGTTATAATTTACTTACACTTCCTTAGTTTTGCATGGTTTCCCTTGGGCTATTACCTCCCTCATTTTTCATTTTTGGGTTTTGTTTGTTGAGTGAAAGGAACCTGCTTTCTTCTCTAGCCGAGAAGCACTTCCATTGTACAGTGTTTACTACTTTACAAGCATGTGATCAGAGAAGAAGAAGCATTTTGGTACTGTGCTAATTCAATAGGCCGAACCTTTACTGGGATCTCTCTACAGCCCTGTTATTACCCAAAGGTTCCATGTCACACCAGTCATTCCCTGTTCTCATCTGCAGATTTTTCAAAATCAAAGAAACTGATCCTAATAAAATGACCCAGATTGTTCCCTATTTTACTTTCTCTGTAACTTGAGAATAGGTCTCATTCACCAATTCAACAAATAATTTGAGTGACTGCTTTGTGTCAGGCAATGTTCTAAGTTAATGGGAAATACAGGAAGCCAAAATGGATGTCAAGTTTACTTGCTAATGGAAAAGATCGGAATTAACCAAGTAACAACACAAATAAATGATAATAAATTAAGTATTATGAAATATAATGGACATGTATAGTAGGATAGCTCATTTATTTTGCTGTATGGGATGTGTGACAGAGAGGAAAAGGAAATGCCAAGAGAAAATTTTGTGAGTAAGTGATGCCCAAACAGAGACCAAAGGAACGATCCCATTGAGGAAGGGGGGGGGTGCGGGCAGCAAGCAGGAACACTGCAGGCCAAGGGATGGACGGTGAGTGTGAAGAGGCTGGCGAAGTACAATCTGGCTGTGTCTGAAGAACTTTACGGACAGTGTGGCTGGAACCAGGCTCAAGACGATACCGAAAAACAGGCAGGACCTGGGTCATGTGAGGTCTTGGTCAGCATAGTGAGGCCTTGGGATTTTATTCCAAGTTCCATGGAAAGTCTACTAAGGGTTTTAAGCAGAAAAACTAGATAAGTCTATCTTAGGAAAATGATTTTTGACTTTTTCATGGAGAATGGATTAGGGAGTGAGAAAATTAATTGGAATAATGGAGAGAACAGTGAGAAAGGTATTTTCTAAGTCTGTCAACATATAGTGACGACTCTGCCAACGAAGAGTGAGGTCTGGGAACTCCTTGTGGCACAATGGGAGAGATGCTGTCCTTGTCATCTGTGCAAAGGGTGCCTGCCAGGATTTTGCAATAAAGTGACCCATTCTCTTTCATCATCCTTCTTTTTCTTTCTTTCTTTCCTTCTTTTTTTTTCTTCCTTCATTCCTTCCTCCCTCCATCCCTCCCTCTCTTTCCTTCCTCTCTCTCTCTCTCTTTCTTTTCTTTCCTTCTCTTTCTCTCTTCCTTTTCTTCTTCTCTCATTTAATACTGTAAATTGGTTTCTCTTAGACTTTGAGCCTACTCCAATTATACAACCCGAAACAACACACATGACCTTTAATGCTCTGAATATAATGTGGCTTTCAACAGTTGTGTGATAGTGGCAATGTCCTTTAGAATAAGTGCTTATTGACTGTCTTGTGTCACTCTAATTCTCCTTATTCAATCTGTGATTTGAATGTCATTTTCAAACTTTTAAAAAATTTAGCACTAGGAATGCATGTCTTTCTTCACAAAAATGATACAATAAAATAAACATAAAACTAAAAATGAGGCAAATGAACAAATCTAAAAATATTGTGAAGTTTTCTTTCCAGAAGGAACTTGAGACAGTGCTAAAGTGAAAGTTATTTTAAAACTAATTATAAGGCTATAATATTTTAGAGCTGGAGGAGAGTTTAGAGACATAATGTAGTACGATATCTTGTTTTTAAAGGTGAGGAAACCAAAGTTCAGAGAAGCAGAGCAACTTGAACCAATCACTCAGCCAGAAATAGCAAACTCTAGGGGAAATGTAGTCCTGGACTGGTAATTATGCAGCTATTATTCATTGATTTTCACTTTGCTTTCTTCCTTTTATGTTACTTTCAAATCTCTACCTTCTCCACTAACTGTAACTGCATTTCAACCATTGTGATTCCCACTGCAAAATTCAATAAGATAAGCAATGCAATCTCCAGCTAGCTGGCTAATGCTTTAGACTAATAGCTTTTCCATTATCAATTGAATTGAAACAATAATTTTCCTACTTCAAGCCCGGCATTGTGTTCATGCAGCCATATTTGCCTATAAAGAAAGCTCATTCCGCTGATTAAGATCAGCTTATAAATTTGCCTGTCATCTGCTATTATTTACATCAAAGGAAAGCATTCCCGGTTTCTTGTTTTCTCCTCTCATGCAGGAGCTAATAAAAATATTATTCTTGTAGTCAGTGAGAATTCAACCAAACCAATTTAAAGACTTGTATTGACAACTTAATGAACTATTTTCTCTCTCTTCTTCCAGAAACTCAGCTCATTTACTGTAGAATAATTTAATGTGCTTTTTTGATATTTGACAAGTGGTCTTTGTTTTAGCCTTTAAACTTTACCCTATCCCAATGCACATCCAATCTACACTTTTCATTTAATCATATAAATGCTTGAAGGCAAATCTTTTCTTTATTTTTAAGCCACAGTGCAAGCTTTCTTTTTTTATTAGCAGTGTGCCAAAAAAAAAAAAAAAACCCAAACAAACAAACTACAGAGATTCACATATTGTTGATCTTGGATCCTTGTTGCTTAGAAACAAGGAGCGTGAATTACCAGCAGCATCACTTAAGATTGGGTATATATGCTGTAGTAAAAGCCAACTGACAGCTGCAGGCAGAGGTTATAGTGCTCACATGTTGCCCTTGCATATGAGCTGGGAAGAGGAAGTTAAGAATCTTACCTGCTGCTCAGTCTTAGCAGTGCTATGACTCTGCTGCGACAGCTGTAGAGTGGGAAACATTCATACAGGTGATTTTTTGTTGGGTGTTCCAGGAAGCCTGGGCTGCAACTGAACCAATCCAGCAAACCAATCTTAACTATACATTCGTTCCACTGTTGGCTTTGGTTTGGATTAGAAGGCATTCAATACCTCCAATGTAAGAGTTCATACTTATTTTCTGGGAAAATACATACAATTGAAAATACATCAGATTTTGAGAAAATTTCATAGTTGGAACTTGGGACAGTAGGTGTTAGAATTTTACATGAAAATAATGGAACTGATCACAAATAACTCCCTCAGATCCAGTCTCAGTTCCCAGGTGGTGTCTGCTGCAGTACTGAAGAGGGATTCCAAACACTAGTCATATTGATTGGCAACAACGGAGCCTCTCCAACTCCGATGCTCATCCCACTTGATGTGTCTCCAGTGCCAGTTCCCTGTAGATAACTGTGGAGGAGAGGAGGCAAGGTTTTGTGGAGGAAAAATGCATCGGTGTGCACATGTGGAGACATATTGAAGTGAGGGAGAATACTTTCTTTTGTCTGTAGATCATATACATACAATTTTTAAAAGGTTATATGTATATATGCATATATATAATTCTTAAACACAATTGAGTGAACTGATATCCACATTGGTTATTTTTCAATGCCCTTTTACACTCACAAGACGTCCACTACTACAGGAGTATTGCAACTCTGACAGAATTATGTACTGGGGATACCTCTGTGACTGGTGTGGACTCTGACCTCTCTTCTACAGTTGTGGGGGGCTTGGCTTTCACATTGTCTTAGATTTAGGGTCTGCACACTTGGCTTCTGTCCACTTACATTTTTAGAAGAAACTAAGCGATAAAACCAAGAAAATTAATACGATACCTATCCCTCCTTTCGCTTTTTAGAAATCTGGCATAGTTGTAGTTAGAAAATAAGATCGTTTGACTTAAAAAAGTGGAATTCAAATAGGAAACACCTATTGCTGACCTTATTCATTCCAAAAGTAAGTTTCAAGGATATTGGAATGAAATCAAACTTCTAAACTGGGCGTTCTCTGAATCAAATACAAAATCAAATATATCCTTTTACCTCATTTAATACAAATTATTTATAATTTGTTCAAGTCTTAAGAGGTTCTTAACATCTGAAACCAAGGGGGCTACTTTTTCTAAGGGACAAATCTCCACTTCATGTAATCTTGGTCTCCATTGAAACTGATTTCTGTGTTTGTGAGATTCTTATGAATCTGGGGCATCTGAAAATAGAAAGGCAGAATATTATTTTCATCCTTGCCTTAAAACATAAAATACCACCCACTGAATGGATAAATAGATGAACCAGATCTGGAAATCAAAGTTTTGGGTAAATAGCAGGTTTTTAGGAGCTGTTTGTCTCTTGTCTTTCCTTTCTTGTGAGAAATCTATTTGGCATCAATAATTCCCCAGGTACCCTGCATATGGGACTAAGGAACTGGAAAAAACTCTGTACTGTAGCAATACCTTCAGTTTACCATTTATAAATGTTGTTGACTTTCCATGAGTAATGGGTCCCTGAGGTGACATCTATACAGCAACTCAATATTGTTTTGAAAGTTTAAAAAATTAAATAATGTGAATTAATCACAAGGATACCCATACCTTTCATATTCAGGCTTAGTGTTTGTTTTCACTGGAAGCCAGAAGGTTTTCACACCACCTTAGTTCAGCTGTTTTCACCCTGTTACTCTTAAAGCTATACAATACATGTAAATTTGCTTTCAATCATTTTGTAAAATTTTCTACTGACAATGCTATTGCCAATTTAAAGCATTTCATTGAAAAAAAAATCCACTTTTGTTATTAACTAATTTAAATGTAAACTGACATTTAATTAGATCCTACTATGTACCCACTTTGTGCTAAATGAGATTTATTATCTCATTTAACATTCACAACAATTTTAAGGTATAAATATATTATTTACATTGTATAGATGAGAAAACAAATATTGAGAAAATGTGGTCTACCCAAAGTCATCCAGTAATAAAGTGGTGACTTGTGCCTTTAAAGTTATGTGTTCTAGGTATGGAATTACAATGTTTTTATTGTTGTTGCTTATTTTCTTAACTTTCTGTGGTTTAAAACTTTCTAAAATAAACATGTATTAAGTTAAAATAAAACATAATGGATTTCTTTAAATTAGTGCTTATTCTACTTATCTTTTCCCTCATTGGTGATGATGTCAAAAACTAGAGATCTATTACCTTCGGGTATCCAGTGAGAATGCAGGCAGATGCAGGGAATTTTCACTCCGAAATGCATCAATGAGAATTACTGTTGCAATGAGCTAGTCTTTTCTCTCTTTATTCCTCTCCTTCCCTCCTTCCTTCCCTCCCTCCATTTTTTTCTTTATTTCTTTTCAAGGCACCGATTCACCTTTGCCAAGGTTCAAATTCTGATTTAGATTGGGTGAATGCAGTGTGAGAATAACAGATAGTAATTGGCCTATTTAACTAAGAATTTCCAAGAAGCTCTCAACTCAGAATATTATTATGATAATGCACGTGAATAAGAACACAAATCACACAAATGGGTCTGTGTATGCATACAAGTTAAGAATAGAAGGGCAGTAGTGTCCGCCATGCAGCACTATTTAAATGGAATGCTTAATTACCCCCTGGGTCAGGATTAAAGGCAATATTATTGAAATAAACAACAATTTGATACCATTGTTTAAATATTTTATTAACTATTTAATAGGGCTTGGAGAGCAAGGATAGACAATTTTCCTGTATAATTACCACTTAATGCTGAAGATGAAATGTTAGAAATGCTTAGAAAACTCTCAGAGGGTTTCACATTTGTGTGGGAAAAATAGCTTTATTATTTATGCTATGATTTGCTTTCTTTTATAAAGTAAAGCAATTTTCTTTAATTTTTCTACAGATGATATTGCCTAAAAGGACTAAGAGAAATAATTTAAAGGCATAAAACTTTCAGCTGAGATCGTTAACAATTTTAATCACAGTTAATGGGACTCCAAATATCATTACTGTTCTGTATTATCTTCTTTTTTATATTTTAAGAAAGTACTTAAAATTCCCAATCAATTAAAGATCCAATTACCTCTGATTAATGTGGTAGCGGGAGTCATTGTTTGTTTACTTTTGATGAATTGAATTTTTCCTGATTGAGTTCCCCCAAAGTCAGTGGGAGACTTTTACCCAAATTTGTGATTCACATTCTGTGCCCCTTTCCCATATTTAGGAAAACGAGGATTTCTATGTCCAAAAGAATGCCATTGAAAGATAAAAAGAAAGGCTTCGTCAAATCTATCACTTCACTTTCCCAAAGAATCATCTTGCCTTCACTAACCCTTGACAACACTCATCACATTCCTGCACCAAAAAAATCATGAACTCTTAGGTTACATCTGGAAAAGAACTTCATTAAAACTATAAAATGAAATTAATATATTTTCTTGAAAATCAGAGTTGGTCCATTTGTTTCATTCTTCAGTTGGGAAGACAGACTCTTGCCATGCCTTACCAATGTCAAGTTCCTGATCAGGCGCAAAGCTGAGCCTAAAGCAAGTATTCTCTTCAGCTCTCTGTGCCGTCCTTCCTTCCCTTTCTACTCCCTGCTTTGTTTCCTGTTCATCAGCCATCACTTTCTTCGTTTCCCTTGCAGGAACTTCCATTTTCTATCTCTAGTCCAACTTTACCTATTAGATATGTAGGTAGAGACTTGCTTGCCTTTGGTTGTTGCCATTTATAGCTTTGTTTTAATCTCAGACTGATGGCAGTCAAAAATCCCAATACAGTCCAAGGCGGGTCCCTTGTAAGCATATGACACGCTGTAGTAAAAAAAAACAAAACAAAACAACAAAACAAACAAAAACTAGCACGATTACTTCTGTGTTCACCTAGAATGAAGTGTCCATTGAGGGCAAGACACATGGCAGGGATGAACGCTATAAATGCACTTCCTCTTCTTGGTTCTGGCCTGACTCTAGATACAAGTGACCAGCATTGATTGTACAGGGGGTACCCACAACCTTCAGGGAACAGCTAGGTCCCTGGTGGTAGGGTGCTTACATAAACTGGCTCCTTCCATCTCAGGACATCATTTGTCCTCACAGGATGGACATTAATTCAACATTTGGATTCTTCTTTATTCTATCAGCCAACTTCCAATACTATTATATGAGAAACTTCTGGAAGCTGATGGAATATCAAAGTACACTGAGTCCTACTAAATGACTTAATTTGCAGTGAAGCTAGGCAATAAATGGATGCCTACAGTATTCACAGATCTTACCTAACATATCATCGCCCAGGAACAGCTGTTCTTACAGATTGGTGGAATAGCCTATTAAAAGCACCGTTATTAAAAGCACTGTTATTAAAAGCACCAGCCAGAAGACCATACCCATGCCTTTGTGGTGTTATGATTAGCGTGTGGCACAATATCTGAACATGCCACTGACATGCACTGCTATTTATCCCACAGCCCACACAGAAGGTCAGAGATAAAGACATGGTAATGGGGAGAGGTTACTCACAATTACACCTAACTTAGCAAAACAAAAAAAAAATTGCTTCCTATTTCAGTGACCCTCAGCTAATAGAGCCCAGTGGAGGACTGTTCCCATCGGAAAACACATCAGTGATTTCAATGGAACTGGAGGCTGCCCTGCAATTTGAGCCTCCTCACACCACCGATAGAAAGAGAAATGAAAGAGTTACACTGTGGGCTGTAGAAATTCAACCCGACGATCAGGAGGAAATTGCGCGGTGCCACTCAATGAAGGAAGAAGAGAGCACGAATTGAACTCAGGGACCACCAGCAACACTTCAATACCTCACGCCATTTCATGCCGGGACAAAGGTTCGTGGTACTGTATCGCGAGCTCATACTGGTCAGAACACCAAGGTTTAGATTCCTTCAGAAATAAACTTTGGCCACTCCACTGGGTTAAAAAGCCCTGATCATCTGAGATCCGCCTGCAGAGCTGAGGACCCCAGGCACCCTCCGTGGGCTGCATAGGAATAACAGAGGAAATGGTATCACATGGCAGGTGTGGGTGGGCTCTGGGGGCAGGGCGGCTACCTGTATTGCAGACTGGTTTACTAAGTTGGTGGCCTCCTAATTTTCTCTGCTTCGTTTTTGTTTCTTAAATTAGGAGACATTTATCTCCTAAAATTGCTATTAATATTACATGGGATAGTGTAGAAACAAGCAAAAATTAAGTGCTTAATAAATGTTATTTATTAACTAATAATAGGTATTATATTATTGTTTATTGCTATTGCTCCTCTTTTCTCCCTTGTGGTATCATATATTTATTTATGTAGTTTAATAAAGTTCTCTTTTTAAAAATCTTTCTCCTTCCCTACTATTAGAAATAGGGTTTGTTGGTACTATTTAGTCAAAATTACCAACTATTGATGAGATAATAGCAAAATAAGTGGAGAAATGGACATTCGGAGATTCCACACTTGAAACTGTATCAAGTAAGATTTTGGATCATATCCTGTCAGGGAGGAAGTATTATAAGTAACAGGAAAATAGTTGCAATTGAGAACAGTGTATTTTTATATACTCACATTTTTAGTAGTGTAACTGTAGAGAAAGGAGTATATGTAGATTTTGGCAGCCCAAGGATTGGACTGCAGTGAATGTTCACCTTTTTACACGATCCCAGAATTTCATGCAATTCCCTTTGGAAGAGTTGCCTCTCTGTCCGGGGCATGTGGAAGCCGAAGTGGTCGGAGAGTCCCTCCTACTGTGGTCAGGGAGGGGTGCCGCTGTGACCGAGGTTTGGATGATTAGTCACTCTGACCTGGAGCTCCAACTTTTCTGAAAGTGATGCAGATGAGGACTTTGTACTTTCACCGGTTACAGCAAGTCCCCTGCCACCCTATGGCTTGCTGCTTCTCAGCACACTGACCCTTCAGGCAACTGGGGGAAGGACATGGGAAGAAACATGGAAAGGCTGAGACCCAGGAAAGGTACCAGCCTCCAGAGACTAAAAGGTCAAAGTGTGGGTGTGCCCAGGGATTCCATAGGCAACAGGTGAATGAATAGCTTGGCAAGAGAAATAAATGAATGATAATGGGCCAGAGAGGGTGTGACAGGAGAGCAGAGAGAAAGAAACATTTTCTTTCGTTTAAAAAAAACCCTGTCAACCTTTCACAAAATCTCCAAAAAAAAAAAAAATGACTAAGATCTAAGAAAACAAGAAAATGAAAAGATACGATTTTTACTGAAAAAAAGAACCCCACTAAAAGGCCAACAGGGGAAGAAGTCAACTTCAAGAAAACTATCAAAGAAAAAAAGAGATAAAAGCCTCATGCATTGAAAGCACCTTACCTCTCCCTGGAATTTTTTCAGAAAATATTCTGGTCCATCTGGGATGTAGGTGGTGAGAAATATTTGACTCTCTTGGAAAGGATCGTCCCTAGAGAAGACAGTTCTAGAGATGGAAGAGAGCCGAGGAAAACTGTGAAAATCAGAGAAGGTCAAGTGTATTTTGTTAAAGTTAATCCAACAGGTAAATATTTCCATGTTTGACAGCTAATTCAGAGTTTAGCTTTTAACAAGGCAGCCGCGACCATACACGGAGTACTGGACTGGGTGTTAGGTGGCTCAAGAGTGATTGCATTCTGGCTCTGCCACTGGGTTGTTCCTTTTCCCTAGT
>PVKM010023563.1:0-21071 GCA_004027735.1 Carollia perspicillata | reverse complement strand
GAAGATAAAAATATGAACAGTAAAAGGACAGCAAATTCACAATTATTAACATCCACACCTAAAACAAAAACAGACTAAGTGGTTACCTAAAACAGGAGCACAGCCACAGAAATGGAGGTCATATGGAAGTTTAGCAACAGGGGAGCGGGAGGAGAGGGTGGGGAGAAGGTACAGAGAATAAGTAGCATAGACAGTGGGGAGAAAATAGACAGGGAGAGGGCAAGAGTAGTGTGGGAAATGTAGAAGCTAAAGAACTTATGATACATGGACATGAACTAAAGAGGGGGAGTGTGGGTGGGAGGGGGTGTGCAGGGCAGAGGGGAATGAAGGGGGGAAATGGGAGAACTGTAATGGCATAATCAATAAAATATTTAAAAAATTCATCTCTGTATTTTCTGTTGGTTACAATAAGCATGTATCACTTTTGTAACTAAAAATCTAATTACGTCTAAAACAAAGTTCTTAAAGTTTTTATGCCCTCATGAAAGCTAATATTTAATGAAGTCTTTCTTTGAGAAACCATCATATTAGACTTTAATAGATTATAATAATCTTAATCATTCTACAGGTAGGCCCTAATATAATTTCCACCTTATAGGTTAGAAAACTGAAGGTTAGAGAAATAACCCATTCAAGTTTACAGAGTGACAGAACTTATTCTGTCATATACCTATGCAATAAAAAGGATTGCAGTATTGAGAGATGCTACAACATGGTGAAACTCTGAAAATATTCTAAGCGAAAGAAGCCAGTCACAGAAGACCATGTTTATTACATGATTCCATTGATCTGATTTCCAGAATAAGCAAATCCATAGAGACAGAGAGTTGATTAGTGGTTGAGTAGGGCTGGGAGGGTGGGGAATGGTGAATGACTGCAAATGGGTGGAGTTTCTTTTTTGCAGGGACAAAATGTTCTAAAATTAGATTGTGGTGGTGGTTGCATAACCCATTGAATTGTATACTTTAAATATGTGAAGTGGATGGTATGTGAATTATTTCTCCATAAAGCTATTATAAAAAAGTACTCCATTAATGAACATCCTTTAGTGGACAGAAGGGACTCATACACTCTTCTGCCTAGATTGTCCCTGGTTCTCCTGGGATGGGACTTGTTCAGGTCAGATTGCTCTTGATTTATTGAAGTTCAAGGAAACTTGCAAGACAGTTTCAATGGCATAAATACTTCCAAAGATTTCATTTTCTTTTGTGGTTATAGAGTGTCATGTTCAAGAAGTTTGTATAATGCCTCAGTGAACATTGGGGTGCTTATGTTCTTTGAATTAGTGTTTTGGGTTCCTTCAGATATATTCACAGAAGTGGGATTGCTGGTTCAAAAGGCAGATCCATTTTTAATTTTTTATGCACCTCCATACTGCTTTCCACAGTGGTTGCACCTGTCTGCATTTCCACCAACAGTGCAGAAGAGTTCTGCTTTCTCCACATTCTTGTCAGCATTTGTTGTTTATTGATTTATTGAGAGTCATTCTGATAAGTATCTCACTGTGGTTTTTATTTGCATTTCTCTGATAATTAGTGATGTTGAGCATCTTTTCATATTTCTATTGGCCACCCATATGGTCTCTTTGGAGAAGTGTCTATTCATGTCCTTTGCCCATTTTTTAATTGGATTGGATTATATATATATTTTTGGTGTTGAGTTTTGTAAGTTCTTTATAATTTTGGATATTAACCCCTTATCAGATGTATTGGCAAATATATTCTCCCATGCCACGGGTTGTCTTTTTATTTTATTGCCAAGATATGAAAGCACCCCAAGTACTCATCAGTAGATGAGTGGATAAAACAACTATGGGCCATTTACACAATAGAATACTACTCAGCCATAAAAAGGAAGAAAGTTTTACCATTTGCGACAGCATACATGGACCTGGAGAACATTATGCTAAGTGAAATAAGCCAGTCAGAGGAAGACAAATACCATATGATTTCATTAACATGTAAAATCTAACGAACAAACCAAAGTAACAAGCAAAATAGAGACAGACTCATAGATGGAGAGCAGGATGACAGCTGTGAGTGGGGGTGTAGGGGGTGGAGGGATTGAGCAAAAAATAAAAGGGCTCATGGACAACAGTGTGGTGATTGTGGGGGGGGATGGGTGGAAGCAGAAGAGGGTATAAGGGGGATAAATAGTAATGGGAAAAATACAATAAGAAATGAACTATTAAAAAAGAAAAAGAAGGTAAGTGAGCCACAAACCAGGGGCTGACTCTCCCCACCCACCTGGTTCTGAGCTGGAACTTGGAGTCCAAGAATTTTAAATTCCAGCCTGGCCTTACAGGTTACCATGAAGGTAATTTTTCAAAGTAGGTAAAAGAGGACGAACTTACTTTATTTAACAGTATGTTTCTCTTACCCTGGGCTCTGCAAATGATGGGGGTGAGTCTTCAGAGTGTGATGCAGCTTCACAGAAGGAGAAGCAACACATCTGATGGGGCAGCTTCATAGGAGGGCTGATGTCTGCATTAGGCCCGGAAGGATCTGTTTAATAAATATTTTCCCAGCACTTGCATTGTGCAAGGCACATCCTGAGGCACTCAGATACCTAGAGAGACCTGCTGTGGTCCCTGCCAGCAAGGACTGTCCAAACTAATAAAGGAAGGAGATTTGTAAACAAAAACGGCCCTAAAGTAAGCTAAGCCCCAAAAATGGGGATTCTGTAATGCATAGTGGGAACATAACAAAGGGACTGATAGCTCCTCACAGAGGTGATCTGTCAAGGCTACACAGAAGCCTTTGGTTTGGGTCCAGGAGACTGAGGAGGAGTTTCGAGTTGATAGGGAGGCAACTGAAAACCTTTCCAGGCAGAAGGTAATGGCATTTGCAAAGACATAGGTGTGGCCTGGGGAAATGGAGGCAAAACAAAGTGTAGGATGTGTTTGGAGAAATAATCAGCAGTTCATTTAGTTTATAACAAGGATTCTTAATCTTTTTTGTGCCATGGATGTTATGAAGCCTATAGCCTCCTTAGAATAATATTTTAGGTGCATGTATTAAAATAATAGGATTGCAAAGGAAAGCAATTATATTGAAGTAAAGTCATAAATAAAATAAACACATTTATGATATATTAATAAACATATTTCTTTAGTAAAACAATAAATAACAAGGTCTAGCAGCTATCTAATAACAGCAGCAATTTTCAAGTTGATGAGCTTAAGTGATGTTTTGGGATATCTATGACAACCGTAATGTGAAATGCAAATATCCAAGATCTCAATTGGTGATACAATTACTGCTACCGCTAATGAAACCAGAAAAGACACTGGCATTCAGGCTGCCTGTCACTACCAAAGCCAACAAGCAATGACAGCGATTGAATCTTTATGGGTGCTTTATTCGGATGGCCAGCGAGCGATCTGAGAAGATGGTGGGTTCATACCCTAACAGACCATCTTACATTTTCTTGCCAAGCCAGCATTTTTATAACAGAGAACGAAGTGAGGTGAGGGGTTTTGAAATCCAGGGAAAATTAGACTTAAAAATGGCAGTATTCTAGCCTTGGGCAGTTAGCTGTTCTCTGTGTCTCCCTGGAACACAAAGGCCTGGATGCCTCCACTTGTCCCCAGGCGGTAATCTTTAACAGTACCCCAGGAGGTCGACTGTCTTCCCAGGAGCCAGGATGGGCCTCATCTGTAGTTTATGAAACAGAAGCTTTAACATATAAGTAACTTGCTGGGCTTATAACTTTTTACCTTAAACTAAAATTTTCTAGCTCTTGAGTTCCCTATCACTAATACTGTGCCTACAGTCATAACTGAATAAAGTACAAGGTTTGAGTGATTATTGAAAATAAAGATGAGTATTTTCCTGTACAAGCTCATGCGCTCTGTAAATTCTATCCATAGAACCCTGGAAAATCATGGACTCCAGTTAGGAACTCCTTTTAGAGAATAGGGTTCAGCAAAGTCATGTACCACAGTGTTACCCTAATTCATAAGTTCTTCTAGGCCTTGAAGATGGAATTTAGTTTACAAAATCAAGATTTATTCTATACCAGAAAGGAGTATGCTTACTGAATAAATTGAGAATGTCCACAATGTTGTCGTTCTTAAGGCCACTGTTGTGGTTTGCCCTCGGTTGCCTAAGAAGACCTCTGGACAGTATTTGCAGAAGGAGGAGAGCATTCTTCCTGAGTCCACAGAAAGGCATCAAGTGCAAGGTGTAGAACAGAGGTCTGACTAGCCCATGTGGTCAATGACACAGTGTGTTCTTTATTTGTCTTCCGCACCTTGGGAAGAGGGTAGAGAGCAGGAGAGACACAGCCTGTTGTCCTGTTACTATGTGCTGCTCCCTGGCCTTTTTGTTTTGGGCTTAGCTATTTGCTAGTTGGAAAACTGTTAGTAAAACCCAAATGGAGAAAGCAGGCAGATGGAGAGATGGGAGGACAAAATAAGAAGAAGGAACAAATAAGGGGGGGGGCACTGGCAAGGTTTTTTTGGTGGTAGGTATGTCCAGAGGGGTCAGTCTTAAGCATTGAGATTTTCTCTGTGCCTGGGTCTTAGTTTACATGAGTGCCTTTTGGATTCAGAATGTGACAAAGCTGTAGATATAGCTGCTTACAGGAGAGACAAATAAGGGCCCCTTTGTTTTCTAAGAGTGAAGTAGGAACAAAAGGGCTTTACCTAGGGATGTGGCTCTAGTAACAGCCTGACCACACAGAATGGGAAATCTTGGACACTGGGAGCTCCTGAGGTAGAAAGAAAATAAACCTCTCTAGTCCTGCAGGCCTTGTAACCCCTCCTTTCTTCCCTGGGCAGAATGAATCTATACAGATGTGGTCAGCACTATGCTTGTGAAATTTGCTCCTTACTCAGTTTATGACTGCTGTTCCTTGTGCCTCTTGGCCCCTGGGGACACCTGGCATGGCTTTGAGCTCAAAGTCCTCAGGGCATTCCAGTTAGGCTGCTTCATGGTTCTTGTCATCCACCATCAGATGCCCATGCTCACAGAAAATGTCAGTTGTACCACTCCCTGTACAAAGGAGTGATTCTTTCTCTGAAATTGTAGCCAGCCATCTGGCTATCTTTGGGGACTGAACATGAATATTAATGTAATCTTTTGTTTATTACCTAGATCACCCTCAAATACTTAGATGGTGTTAATTGCGATGTTTGTAAAGCAGGCTCCCCACTGCAATCCATCCTTTCAATCCCAATCGCTGGGCAATTACCATTACTAATTTACATCTAGTTGAGTGTACCAGCAAGCAAAGTGGACTGCCTGTATCTGTTCCTCTGGGATGATAATCAGTCAGCTATTCTGGCTTTCTAAAATGTATAAATGAAACATAATATTGAAAGATTTAATTTTTTAAAGTTAAGGAATTCCAAGGGAGTTCCTTGGGAAAGCAGCTTGTGTTGAAGGAATTGTACTGTTTGAGACTCATTTACATGAGGCACAAAATATTTGGGTGGGTCAGAACTTCCTGGGGATGTAGACAAAATAAAGTCCTAGGACAGGTAGTTTGGCCTATCTTGAACAGGTTCTAGTCACTGTTTTGCAAAATTAGTCCACCCAAAGACCACATGACCCATAAATATCCTCTTTTTTTCCTGTTTGCCAAGGATAAGAATAAGCCAGATGACAATCTAGTATTGACAGGCACGCCTGGGTTTACATTGACTTCCCCTCTTATAACAGATGAACTACCAACTACAGCGGAAAACACTGTAAGATTTTACCCAGCAGAAAGTCGAGTGGAGACACAATGGCTGGCTAATCAGATCACCATGCACGCTCAAATGATCCCTAACTCCTCTTTGAACTAGGAAATGTCTCTGGAAATGTGAGATGGAAAGGTGATTCTGTTTCAGAAAGTGGCTTGGAAGAAGTTGCAGAGATAGGAATGGAAAACAAAAATATAGGAAGCAAAAGAGATAAAACTCTGATATATCACATTTTTCTTTTATCATTTTTGTTTAATAGACATTTCAGTAATGTGTGGTAAACAAATTTCTGTATGGAATGTTTGTAGTTTCTGTCCCTAATCTGTTAGGGCACAGAGTTGATTGAGAAAGAGTAGAAATAGCTTATGACCCAGAATGGGAAGGGAAAAGAAAATGGGAAAAGTTAGAGGTTTTTAGAACTGCTTGCTTAAGGAACATGAAGTTTGAATTGCTCCCAGAATCAACATTTCTAAAAATATGCAGAGCTTTATGCTTAGCATATTTTGGTTTTCCTATATATATGTACATGTGCATCTTTTATTTGTTTGTAATGTCACAAAGTAGGTAGCTGGGTAGCCGTTTGTCTTCCATGGGTTTGCTGTCATGGCAAATTTCTGGGTGTCAGAAATACAGTACTGCTTTCCTTGTCCTTCCCCTCTGTGTTGTGCAGGCTACACTGAGACATGTATACTCCGAGTAGCTTGAAGGGAAACCGGAAATGTTTGTTAACCTGTTTGCAAGCACAAGTTATGTAAAAAGTTAAGGCAGGTCATATGCAAACATGGATTCACTTTCTGCGACTGGGCTTGTAGGAAATGATTTTTTGAATAAAGGTGCATATAGATTAGTAAGTTTTTGGCTGCTTTATGTTTTGTTCCTAAATTCCCTAAAATCCTGGCTTGCCAATAATTTTTATCAAATTAGTTTAGAAATTAAAATCACTTTTTTTTTCTCCCAAGCAGAAAATTGAAGCACATAGCATTTTATATTACAAATAATAGGCATCCAGTGAATGCTTGTTGTGTAATGCCAAGCTCAACACTAAAACCCTATGACTTTCTCCTGATTCTGGGCATGTATACAAGCACACCAAATATTTTTAGTAATAATTACCTTTTTGCTAAGGATGTTTACATATATTCCTCATAGCATTATTATTCCTTCTTTTGATTAGGATGTTGAGATTCTTAAACTGTCAGTGACATACATTTTAATTATCTTTGTTAATCATTTTATCATGACAAATTTCAAACAATTGCTAGTGTTCTATATTCCTTCCTGAAGATCCATGTTTTCATAAGCCTGAAGAACTTCCCTTAGCATTTCTTATAGTTCAGGGTTACTGTAATAAATTCTTTTTGTTTATTTTTATCTTCATTTTACCTTCATTCTTGAAGGATGTTTTCACTGAATCAAGAATTCTGGGTTTATGACAATGTTTCTTTCAGAACTGTGAATGTGTGGTTCTGCTGTTTTCCAGTTGGCTTGTGATGAGAAGTCAACTACCATTTGAATCATGTTTTCCTGTATCTGATGCTTTTTCTAGAGCCTTTCTTAAAGTAGGTTTTTTAAAAAAGATTTTACTTATTTATTTTTAGAGAGAAGGGAAGGGAAGGAGAAAGAGAAGGAGAGAGATGTCAATGTGTGGTTGCCTCTCACATGGCCCTCACTGGGGACCTGACCTGCAAACCAGGCCTGTGCCCTGACTGGGAATCAAACCAGCAAAGCTTTGGTTCACAGCCTGTGCACAATCCACTGAGCTACACCAGCCAGGGCTAGAGCTTTTCTTTATCTTTGGTTTTTAGCAGTTTAACAATGATGTGTTTAGGCATGATTTTATTTGTATTCATTTTGCTTGGGGTTCCCCACTCTTCCTGAATTGATAAATTTGTCTTTCACTGAATTTGTGCAACTTTTGGTCCTTAATTTTTTGAAGATATTTTCTGTTTTATTCTCTCTTTTCTGCCTTCTAGTACTCCAGTTACCTTATATTTGGTAACTTTATTTAGGTATTGTACCGTAGGTTCCTGTTCATTTTTTCCAGATCTTCTTTCTCATACTTTTTTATATTAGAAAATTTTTGTTGATATGTCTTTAAGTTCACTGACTCTTCCCTCTGTGTCACCTGCATTCTGTTGTCAAGCTTGTCCAGTAAATTTTTTCCAGATATTTTATTTTCTAGTTTTAGAATTTCCATCTGGTTCTTTTTTTATAGTTTCTGGTTACCTGTTGAAATTTCTTATATTGATTGATTTATTTTTCAATCATAGGTTTACTTTCAATATTATTTTGTATTAGTTTCAGGTGTATAGCATAGTGGTTAGACAATCATATACTCTACTAAGTATTCCCCCTGATATTTCCAGTACTTACCTGGCATTGTACATAGTTATGGCGCTATTATTGACTATATTCCCTGTGCTGTACTTTACATCCCTGTGACTATTTTGTAAGTACCAATTTGTACTTCATAATCCCTTCTCCTTTTCTACTCAGTTCCCCAACCCCCTCCCCTCCAGCAGCCACGAGTCTGCTCTCTGTGTCTGTGTCTATTTCAATTTTGTTTGTTTGTTTATTTTGTTCTTCAGATTCCACATGTAAGTGAAATCATATAGCATTTTTCTTTCTCTGGCTTACTGGCTTATTCTACTGAGCATAATACCCTCTAGGTCCTTTTACACTGTCAAAAATGGTAAGATTGCATTCTCTTTTATAGCTAAATAATATTCCATTGTATATGTATATTACAGCTTTTCTATCCACTTGTCTATTGATGGGCACTTGGGTTGTTTCCATACTTGGCTGTTGTAAATAATGCATCAATGAACAGAGGGGTGCATGTGCAGTTCTTTTGAATTAGTGTTTTGGGTTTCTTCAAATAACTACCCAGAAGTGGAATCAATGGGTCATTAAAAAATGGAATTGCTTTACGAAATTTGTTATCTTTTCATTTATTAAAAGCACATTTCTTTATGTCACTGAGCATATTTACAATAGATGCTTTGAAGTCCTGTTTGAGAATTCCATCAGCTGGTTCATCTCATGGGTGGTTTCTCAGGATTATCCTTAGAATGGGTGAATGTGTCCATATGTGAAATACTTTTGAATTATACCCCAAAGATTATGGATTATATGTTGTATAAACTCTGAATATTGCATAATTCCTTAAATAGAGTTGATTTCATTTGTTATAGCAGGCAATTGATTACTAAAGCTGTAACTGCTGTCTCTTGGATGGCAACTCCAATCTCAGCTTAGTTGTTCTACCCATGGCTGAGCTGCTTGGAGTCTGGTTCAGCGGCCAGAACTTTGGTAAGAGTTTATGTACAGGATTTAGGCCTCACCATTCCTGGCTCTCTACTTCTTGAGATCCTGCCCTCATGCTAGAAGCCATGAAAACAGGAAATTCATCCAGTGTTGTTTTCTTCTTTCAAATGTTAACTTCCTTCTAGAATCTGCCTGCT
Organism: Carollia perspicillata; assembly: GCA_004027735.1. Taxonomy (NCBI): domain Eukaryota; kingdom Metazoa; phylum Chordata; class Mammalia; order Chiroptera; family Phyllostomidae; genus Carollia; species Carollia perspicillata. Next base: position 11,915 of record PVKM010023563.1, on the reverse strand, counting down.
CTTGGTTGCTCTCCAGTGTGTTTGGGTAGTTGGTTTTTGGCTTTGTTTTATGTTTTGTCCAGCATCATTATCTGGGGCTGATTCAGCCTGTTAAGAACTTATTTGGCCATCTTAAATTATTTTTGAGCCTTTGACTGCAGTCACACACCAATAGAACTAGGACTCTTTCTAACTCTGGAGCTTCCTCACTGGTCAATTATCCTTTAACTTGGTCGCTGCATGCTAGTTCTCCTTAGGTGGCTGAAAGTTAGAGGTTTTTAAAAAAATCTTTAGTAAAGGACATTTTTTCATTGCTTTTAGAGAAAGAGGAAGGGAGGGAGCAAGGGAGGAAGGGGTGACAGAGAGAGGGAGAGAGAGGGAGAGAGAGAGAGAGCGAGAGAGAGAGAGAGATGTTGATGGGAGAGAAACACCGATTGGTTGCCTTCTTGTGCACACTGTGACTAGGGATTGAATGCACAACTTGGGTATGTGCTCTGACCAGGAATCAAACCCACAGCACTTTGGTCTACAGGATGACACTCCAGCCAACTGAGCTGCAGCAGCCAGGGTAGAGGGTTTTGTTGTTGACCATAAAAATATATGTCAGCTTAAATCTGACTATGGTGTTCAAGCCTATAGGCTATAGGCTTGTTTATTTCAAGTCACATTTGACATAAAAAATTGTCACTCTGAAAAAGCACTGGGGCAATTTCGTGGATTTGTCTATGATGGGATTTGAACTCTATTAATAGATCCCAAACATGGTAACAGTATACATTATTCTAGTTAAGTAACTTAAAAACAGAAACACAATGTAAATCTGTAGAATTTTTCTTTTGTGTTTACTATTCTATTTAGTTTAACTCTCAGAAACATTTTTCATGGAGATATTTTTCACTTAACATAATAAAAAAAAGTAGTTTGACAAGCAAAATATAACCAAAGACACTGAAATTGAGAACAGGCTGACAGTGACCAGAAGGGAGAGGGGAGGGAATTTCAGGGGAAAAGGGGAAGGGTTTGCAGGTACAAGTATAAAGGACACATGGACAAAAACAAAGTGGGGGTGGAAATGGGAGGGAGGTGAGGAGGGTTGGTGGGGGCGGGGCAGGGGTGATGGTGGTGCTGGCATGGAAGTAAAAGGCAGAAAACTGTACTTGAACAATTAAAATAAAAAAAGTAGTTTGAAGCATATTACATAGTTGATGTTCAGCCTACTAAAATATTAGATATTTATTTGAAGTCTGTAACATAGCCTAATAATATTGAGCAAATATCAGATATATTAAACATTGGGTAATATCAGTCTAAATTGAAAAAGTATCAATTTTATTAAGATCATCACTGGAAAACTTCTTCATGAAATAGTTCTTATATTAAACAGGTTTTGTATTATTATTTTGGGAATGAGAGTTGCAAAAGCCTCTTTTCCTATGTTTCTTTGTATTTCGGATATTATTCACTTCAGATGTTCTTTGGACATTATTCACTTCAAAATTGAAGATTGTTTGAAAAGCAAAATGACACAGGATGTCATGACACAGTTTTGCGGTTTAAACTTGATGTTGATCAACTTGCCCCCCAGTGACTGAATTCTGCTTTTGCAACAGTTTTAATGAGCTCAATCACTTCTTATTTTGCTATTGTTTTCTGTTTGATTTCATCTATTGTGATAGGTATCTCCTTATGAACATGGAAGTTTCCTCACGCTCCCTCCAAGACCTTTCATTTGGTGGCAATCAGTGTAATTCAGAAGAAATTCCAGTTTGAGTGCATCTTTCCATATACAGGCTGACATGTCCTGTAGGAAATGTATTTCCTGGAATTTGTGTTTTAACCTTATATTTAGTATATGATATAAGTCCCTGTTCCATTGGAAAACAGCTAAACCAATTTTTTGTTTTATTTTTAAGGCAATATTCAGACTCATTTATTCAAAGCATGAATAGTGCTGTGCTTAAAAGTTCAGTTGGTTAGACTGATTGTCAGAATGTTATTATGAAAGTGTAGAAATCATATATTTCTCCGTCCAGTAGTTATGTGTCTTATACATAGTGGGTGTTTCATCAGAATATATTTAACTGATGTCTAGAGAGATAGAAAAATCCTAAATGGTGTTTTCTGGCAATATATAATGTATAGCTGAAACTTTACTGAATTCATTTCCACTAACTTTAGCTTTTTGGTTTTAGGATAATTGTTAATAGCTATGCTATGAAAAAATAATACTGTTTCTTTATTTAAATGCTATTTTTAATTTAATATCAAAATAAAAGACTTAAAAAATATTATGTACTTTACTAGTAAGGGGAAAAAATTCCCGAAACTTCATATAAACTAATAAAATTATTCTAATTCAGAATGCCATTTGAAATTAAGACTATTAACCTTAGAGAAGGATATTAAAACATAGTATTCATATTATAAATACATACCAAGTTGAATTTTGTGATTTTGGATGCATTATTACTGTCTTAGCAATGTCTATACATTGGTAAAATTGGAGGATGAGGGTATTTAAGTTTAAAAAAACTTTGAGAGAAATGGTGGGCAGGAAACTATAAAAATGTATGAAAGCTCTTTGTCCTCTAGGAATTTCTGCCTACTAAATTGGATATTTTTTGGGAAAATATTGTTTCATAATTCGTGTACAAGAGAATATACCTTTTTATTGTTGTGACTGTCATTTCCATACTTACAAATCAATGAGCAACATTGCATTTTTTCCTATTCAACTAGATCTTCTTCCTTCTCTCTAAATAAGGGTGTAACTAGAGATTGACAGAATCTTGTGGGTTGCATTTGCATTATGGTGCAGTGGAAATTTCAAGGCTGGCTAATTATATTTTTAGCTTACATGAGGCACTAACTGTCACCCTCCTCTCTCCTTTCCCTCATTCTCATTCACTACCTTCTAGTTAGTTATTACACGGAGTTGTGAGCTTTTCGAAAGCAAGAGCTGAGCTTTACTCATCCCAATGCCTAGCACAGGACATCATACAAAGCAACTATTATTGCACAAAATAAATCGCCTCAGTTGTGAAAGAAACAACAGTTGATATTTTCATTGTCACTGACCAAATGAGTGAACTCGTTGTAAAGTAGTGATATGTGGAATCTTCCATAGCAAGATTGTGTAGATCATTGGTGGGAGGCTGACCTAGGGCCCAGGGGTAGAAACTCTGTGCCAATTACCACTGATGTAAGCACTGTGCTTCTCAGGCTGCTGTTAGTCTGTGAAAGTGGCCATTTCCTTCAGAGAAAATATAAGCTAACACACAATACCTTTGAGACCTTGATTACTCAGTGTGGTTATATACATTAATTAAATTCTCCAAATGTTTGCATGATTGAGACAAAGAAATGAAACCTCTCCTGGTGTTAATTACGTACCATAAGGAAAGATGTCTGAATAATGGTCAGCCAGTCCATGTGTTGTTTGGTCTGCCTGGAGTTTCAAATTGGATTTGGCTAAATTGAATCTAAGACTGTTTGGTCCTTTAGCTCTGTGTGTTGAATTTTAGCAGGGTTGACTTTTTCAGAATTATTCATGAAAATAAAATCACATCATACTTAGCATTCTAGAACAAAAGGATCAAATTTATCAAGCAGGAATTATTAGTGTTACCTGTACAATCTGTCAACATCCTTAAGCAACACTCACAAATGTGTGAAGTAGGTCTAAAATTGTTGACATGAACACTAATGAAATTGTGAAAATGCATTGATAATCTTTAAATAACATCAGGACATTTGAAGAAAGGGCAGATAAGTGTTTCCTTAGCTCTGCCTTTCGGTTGAGCTAGGAGCCTCCTTCTGATTGACCTGCTTTTGAAGCAGAAGTTCTGTACTGAGGTTGTCAGGTGTACAGGCAACTCTTTCACAGTCCTTGAAAATAATGTTCACTGTGAATATGGAGTTGCTATGAACAAGAACAAGTTGGTCCTTGTTTTGAATGGAAATGTAGAGGATTAAAGAGAAGAGATTGGAGATGGGCGTGGTAAACGAAGCCCTGCTACCCATAAGACCATCTTAGAAGAACAGAGGGAGGGGGAAGATGATGACCAGAATTACAGAACTGTGGAATTTTAGAGACAGGAAATACCTCAGACTTGGACTGGTATAAATTTGGATAGTAGTATGGATAGACTTTCAAAAATTTCTGGTAATTAGAATCAATTAGATGGTAGAATTTCACTCTCGAGAAGCTATAAATATATCTTGAACCCTTTAATGATGTTTGTGACAGTGTTCCATGGATTTATGCTATACTTTTAGTTATAATACACTGGGGTAATTCATAAAGTTAAAAGCCCTGTTACACCTTTATTATAGGACAAACCTGTCCTAATTCCTCAATGACCTTCGAGTTACAGAGTGAATTAATTGATGCTGACGTTTGGTCTAGGCTATGAAAAACAACACAGAAACAGGAGAGGAGTGGAGAAAGAATAAGGGCAGTGAGCCCAAGGTCTTAACAATGATTTCCAGGAAGTCTCAGGAAAATTATCTAACTTGTCTATTTCCACCAGCCCATGCAGAAGGAATTGTGTGAACAAGCCACATTTCTGAAGCACATGTGTGTGTGTGTTCTACTCTAAACTCCAATCCTCTCATCTTTTTATACTTGTCTTCCTCCTGAGTTCCTAATGATTCTCATCATGAATGGAATTGGTCTTTCTGCATTGCTTGCATTGTTCATTTTATAGATCTCATTAGGAATGACAGTGTCAAGCTGAATGACAACATCAAGTCAAATGTTTATCTTTTCCATTTTCACATGTCTATTTTGAGATCTTATCTTACCCTAAGACTTAAGAATTGCTTGGAATAATGAGATTTTGCATCATAGTTCCGGGTATCCCACTTGGTACTTGGTAGGCAGCTGTAAATAGCTATGGTTTCATTATAAAATCCATTGGTTTGACTTCTTATTGTGTGACTAACTCCTAAGAATGGATTGCATTTTGATGTATGGACTTTGTGTACTATGACCTTGGTGAATGATTTTTCAAACATTTTTATATGTTTCCATGTGTTATGTAGTCAGAATACCAAGAGTGCAAGGCTAGATTTCTATATTGGAAGTTGTCGGTAATCTGAGTGTGCCCAAGGAAACTTTTTTCCATAAAAATATTCTTCAGTTCTTTTCATTGAAATAAATCAGTTGAGAAAGATCTGGCATGAATAAAAGATAGATGTGGACAGGCTTACTTATAATAATAAGAAGCTCAGGTAAATGAGGATGCCCAGGCACCCCTCTGCTCAGTAGTTCCCATCATTGATTTCTCACCTTGACCCAAACACTGATGCTGTGCCTCACATTCTACCACTTGGATGCTATGTAGTACAAGTCATAGCCAAAGACAAACTCTGAGTGCTATGTCTAAGTAGCAGCAAAAAGAATCTGATTCTCCTCTGAAGTCAAGTGCAATTCTCCAATGTGTCAGGTGGCAGTTACCACAGGCTCTCCTGGAGGAATCAGAAAGTCTTTATCTGGAAAAGCAACACAGAGTGCCTCAGGCACAATGGAAATCCAGATTCTTTTGGTTTGGAGAAACAGACCCTGATGAGCAAGGGTTGTGACATGTGTATGGGGGACTTGGCTTTGGCTATAATCTCTTTGGACTGATGTAACACCAAGACAGAAAAAACACTGAATTTCTTCCCACCTTGCTCTCTTTTATTTGTACATATATTTCTCTCTTTCTTATGACTTCTCTTCCAGCACTAATGTAAGTGGCACTGGCTGCATTGAGCACAATTTTTTATCTTAAAGCAAAGCTCTTAAATTGAAGAATGGCTCATTTGACTTCTGAGTATCCTTCTGTGCCTGTATTTGCTTAACTTATCTAATTACCATGAAGGCTTTCAGTACAAATTTTTCTTGGGCAGATGAAAGGCTTGTGGAAACACCCAAGGTTACCTTTACTTTCGCTTCCCCTAATTAAACGGGACAACCTTCTAATCCATGGAGCTGAAATTCATGATATGGTGTTAACTTTTCTAAATAGGGTAGGGTAGGGCTGGTGCTTAAAAAAATTTTTTTATGCCAACTAACTACTATGCAGCTGGACCAGGAAGCTTCCTGGTGGTACAGTGGTCCTGAAGAAAAATGTGGTCACTGATCAATAAAACCCCAATGTGGGGAAAATGACAGGAGGCTAGTTGTAATATTGGGAACACTCTTTTCAGCTTCTTTCTTATTTCTCCTGAGTCTCTGTGTTGGTGTGTGGCAGGCAGCTCCCTATTTTCTCACACAAAAGCTCAGTGGAGAAACTGTTCTCACTAATTGCTAATGGGCTAAATTGCTGGCGCTCACAAGGAGAGAATCTGGTGGCAGATAATTAAGTATCTAAGTAGTTAAAAGTGTCAGGAGAGAAAAATGACGTCTTCATCTCACTAGGTTCATTTTTTATATTCTATTATTTGGGCTTGTTTCTCTCCCCTTTACCCTCATTCGTGTCAATGAGAAAAGTCCAGAGAAATGGGAAAGAACATTGACTCCAGGCTGTCTTTACCCTTGACCTAGTTCTTAAAGAAAGGGGGCAGAGAGGCCCTGGGGAGCCATCGGGACCAGAGCCTCTAAGACATTTTCTCTCTAGGCCTGTAGTCTCTGGTGAGTTGTCCTTTCAGGGTGTCTTGTGTTTTTATTCTGGAATAAAGAGTGCTTTTTTAGGGCACTTTTTTTTTTTTCGTAGTAGAGGCAAATGTCTACCTATGGCGATGAGTAGGGTATGTACTCTACAATAGTGCAGGGACATGCTAATAATTAAAGGAGTCCTCATCAATTTAGAATAAATAGAATGACTTGGGGAAGAGGGACTGTGGGAGTTTTAGATTTAAAGGGAATCCTTCTGTGAAATTTTTTTTGGTAAAATATTGAATCTCTTTTTTGAAGCAAATTATCACATCCCAATTTATCCTGTGTAAATCAGGAATGCCACATGGAGAGTTGACTTTAACTGGAACACGACTTCACTTAGCTACTTCAAAGCCCAGTCCTTCCTCCACAGCTAGAAAGAGAGCTCCATGAAAGCAAAGTCCTCGCTGTCTTATGGACTGATGTTGCTTGAGAGCACATAGTAGGTACTTGCTAAATATTTGTTGAGTCAATGGGACAAATGAAAAGGCAGATAAGGAGCTAATATTCTAAAATATGATCAAAGAAATAAGATCCAGAATTTTTATTTGAGCTAATATTTAAAAGAGACCTCTTTGGGTTAAAATGGAAAAGAATTTGGTTTGGGGTCTTCGTGTAAGAGCTCAGTACTAATTTTACCCTAATGCAACTTCTCCAGACCAATGGACTCCTTTACGCATTTATGTAGGCCACCAACAGTATCTACAGAGAGAAGAGATCCAAAGCAGGCTATTTGGGGATGTTGGATCAGGCATTCTGGTTGCTTCCTTTTTCTGTATCAGGACAAGGTTGTAAATTGATGCACAGGTCACCAACTGTTCACGTGTACCTTTACAGCTCTTCTCGTTCCATGCCATGACCTTCCCTGGTGAGAGCTTAAATGGGAATTGATATGGGTGGGGGTGGGGAGCACCATTAAAGGGAAACATGGCCTGTTGTATGTCTCACTTGCAGTGAGCTGGAGACATGGACCCCCACACCATGACTCCCCTGTTCATGTAACACTCAGGGAAAACCAGAGCCACGTGTTTGAGTGGAACCTTTTGGGCTCCTGTTTCCAGATTCAAACGGAGCTGACACGTGGCGTACACGATTTCAACGCAGGAGCAGCTTGCACAGGGCAGCTCAGTTACATGAGTACAAAATGAGAAACAGACGTGACTGCAGGTGCTCTCTGTCCCGCGCTTATATAACCAACTCGAAGGTGTCTTTGCTTTCAATAAGAAATTTGGCAGAAAGCTTGTCCATAAAGCAGTTTAATTGCATTGGTTTTTGGTAAAAGGGCTTCTCTCTCCTCCCACCTCACTCTCACCACACACATTCAAACACACATAAAACTCCCATTAGAAAGAGTAGAATGACTGTGTTAAAAATAAAATTTAAATTAAAGGCCAACCTCAGTAACCTGTAAGTTTCCCATTCTCCCTGTAAATGCCTATCAGTTTTCTTGCTTTGATAGCCTGATTTTAACTAGGTAATAATTACCCAATGGTCCGGAATGGTTCCAAATCTATTGTGTAAATAAAATAGCTTTCAAATATATTAATGAATAAGTATTTATCAATAAACCAAAGCAACTTCAAAGAAGTCAATCAGGTCCAACAGGGACATAAGACATTTTTTAAAAATTGCCTAAATAAGGATTTGTTCAATGGGCACAGCACTGCCCCTCTCTTGCCTCATGACTTTTTGAGGGACACTTTCTGTATTCTCAAGGCTTAGCATTTTGAAAGTGCTCAATAAATGTTACATGATGATAATGATAAATGACTTAATTTGCAGTCTGGGTGGACTGAATACCATTCACAACAAAGTCACCTGTTTTGGCCCTCAGTGAGAAGCAGAGAAAGTCTGTTTCACCTTTTTAGCATAGGCTTGTTTACCCTGGGCAAAGTGTACTATGTCTTTGGGCTTCAGTTGCCTCACTGTAAAATGAGGGGATGGTCTAGATGGCCTCCAAGGACTCCCCCGGTTATAATTTAAGGTATAATTCTGTGAGAAGTTTATGTTTCACTGTGTGCATTAAGAATTTTCTACAGAATAATCCACAGCAATTTAATATTTTTCATAGACTAAGGCTGCCACACCTGTGTAGAAATTATTGTAGGCACGTTTCTGACTTAGATACCCTGAGCCAGGGCTGTTTGGTTTCACAGGTGTGTTCTGCAGAGCTTGAGGGGACCATTCCCATAGACTATGAACTGAATGGCACCCCCACTCCCGCAAGTTATGCAACATTGCTGCCTTGTCTTAAACATACAATCTATTTTCTTTCTGGCTAGTGAGCAGACTCATGTTGTTAGGGGTTTTTCTTCTTTTTTTTTTTAATGCTTATGTTGGTTGGAATTCTGCCTCCTTCTTTCTTCAGATTCCTTTTCCGAGAAGACTCTTCCTTTAATCCTATTTATAAGCCTTGCTTGGAATGAAATTGACATCTAATCTAAAAGGTAATCATTCTCACTCAGATGGCTTCTGTTGGAAAAGTGAGAAGGAAAAGGTCCAGAATTGGGAACCAAGCTATGTAGTTGCCCCCTCCCTGGCATTGAGCATGCAGAACAGGATGACATCACACAGCAATAGAAAAGAAGGTTTTAGGTGGCCTGAGGATAGGTGGACATATATTTTGTATGTTCCTAGTATAGAAAGGAATCAGCAATAGTTTGTTGTTTCTTGAAACTCTGCCCAGTGGTCTGGCTAATGGGACTTTTCCACCTTGCATTGTGGAGGGAGTTTGATCTTGAACTGGGGTTGATCCCATCCCTACATGGCCTTCAGGCTTGGGGAGGGCACAGGTAGGATGATGCCTGACTGCTTCTGGGCTCCCGCACACGGAAGAGCCAAAGACCACTGGGGTTTGCTCATGCCAGTCCTCTCCCTTGTGGGCTCTTTAAAAAAACATTATTGCTTAAAAATAACAAGTAAGAGCTGAAGTGCTTTCAGCTAATGGGTAAAACCTAGCTCTTTCTTATTGAAGTCAAATAAATATTTAAAGCCTGGACTCTGGGCTTTGAGATGTTCTCACTAACTTGGAGTTTTCACCACCTGCTACTGATGAGAGTTACTTTCTGCCAAGTGTATTCCCCTGTAGAGTGTGATTTGCTTCGCTGACATTTGCAGCTGCAGGCACATGGGCTAGGGTGTGCAGTGTGCAGGACCCACTTAGCCCCCTTTCCGTATCACCTGTCCGGAGTGTTTAACTCGAATGATGAGATTATTTGACATTGAAAGTTGAACCTGTTTTGCCAGCTAGCTTATATATCCAAGCTCTTAAGAAGTGAATAGCCCCATCCCTCATCATAGCAATATTTAAGTTGAAACATGGAGGCTGAAAACCCTTTAACAGTGGAACTCTGATGTTTATATATTGCCCCTGAGTCTGTTGGATATAATAATAGAATGCTAATCCCAGCAAGGATGCCTTTTCTTGAGACCCTGCTTTGTGTCGGTCACTTTAGATATGTTATCACTAATCCCTACTCAGACCTGCAAGGTCATGCACTCTGCTATTATCCCTATTTTACAGGAGAAGATATTGAGTCTAGAGCATTTGCTCAAGATGGAGTCAGGTTTCAAGGCTAAGAGTAAAGCCTGGCTTCATCCTCCAAGCCACATTGTGATCCCACTCTTCATTCCAGTTGGAAAGCGAGCCTTCCTGCCATCTCCTCCCTTCTTGGCCCAGCCCCAGTCTCCAGTCTGAGGCCGTTTTGTGGGTATAGTGTTGGCCTCTTTCAATTGCCCTGAGGATTCTTCCATCTTTCCACAAGGTTCCTTTTCTTGGCCACTTTCTGGTTACATGATCTTGAGAACTCATTTAGTTCTCTGGCTTAAAGTTTCTTCATCTATATAATTTACATAAAATTATATCCACCTCATTATAGGTTCTTTCAAGGCTTAAAGTTGATAATGCCTGTGACACCTTTAGCATAGCACTTGACACACAGGAGGGCCTCAGTAAGGGACCTTGTATATAGTGGATATTCAAACCTGGTGGAATTGGTGCCATGTGTCAATTCCTGCCACTTAGTGCCTCTCCCAGCTGTCCCAGCTTCTCTTTGTACTGCTCATGCACTAATTCAGATTTTCATGAATTCATTCTTCCCATATTAGCTTTTTTCTTCTACAATCTATACCATATATTTCTGAAAAATTAATTTCAGCAGCACAAAGCTCTGGTCATATGCACTCTGAATCTTTCATTGACACCAAATGTCCCATTGACTTAGGCAAATATTATGTGGTACTATTCTAAATGGAATGTACAATGTGTCTCTTCCTACTGCTAAAAGCACCCTCACTCAATTAAAGTTTACCGCAGAGATATAATCCCACCTGTCCTGCCACCTCTTCTTTCCACAGAAGCTGTTAGAGCACAGCTCTTGCTGAGCGACACGCACGAGCACAACGGGTTGGACCGAGTTGGGCCTCTTATTCAAAGGCTACCAAGTCATAAGCTGGTGATCTAGAATGTTTGACTTAGCTCGAAACCAGAAACCGGTCCAATTATATTTTGTCTTGGGAATATCAGCTAAAACCTAGGTGGAATTGTCTAGATAACAGAGGAATGAAAGAAAAAAAAATCATGAGACAGGTTGATGGAAGCATGCAAAACCAGAGCCATGTGCAGACGAAGTAAAGGAGACACAGAAATGATAAGCAAGTAGAATTAGTATGGTTTAGCCCATGCTGGTCTTCAGTAAATATTTGCTGAGGGAATGAATAAATGCCAATAGCAACAAGAAAGGAAGCAGATCCACAGGATGTGTGTCGATCGTCTTAATGGTGAACCCAAAGGAAAATTCACTAGAGGGAGCTCTTCAGGGCCATTTTGATCACAGAGCCCTCTTTCAGCTTTGGTCTCTGTGGGGCTCAAGCTCCTGTGTGTGGATTTCAGAGGTATTGTACCTTGTTACTCCATATGTTTCCCCACAAAAATCCCCTTTATTTGAACTAGCTTGCCTGGACCTCTGTTTCTAGTAAACAAAAGCAGGGTGGGTGGGTGGGTATTGGACAACACAGGAATGCAAACTGAAAAGCATAGATTGTACTTTTGGTTCTATTACTTTTTTTTTCTCTTAGTCCATCATCGACTGTTTACTGAGTGCCTGTTCTGGGTCTGGCATTTTTCAGGAGTGGGACCTTGTGGTGGTGACCTATAAAATCTGTTCTCTAGGTATTTACATTCTGTAAGGGTGACAGACAATAAGCTTGCAAACAAAGGCATAAAACAGTTTCAGCCACAAATAAGCGCTGTAAAGAAGGCAGACATGTGAAAGAGAGTGACAGGGGCTTCTCT
>PVKM010023562.1:0-21104 GCA_004027735.1 Carollia perspicillata | reverse complement strand
CCTGTCTTCTAGATGTTATGTCTTTTGCATGCAACTTTAAACCATGCAATTTGTTCTTTTTTCTTTCTGTCTACAAAGGAAATGCTTTAGCAATGGCTTATTTAACAGATATAGATTAATTGATTTTAAACTTAATTTTCTTTATTTTTTTAGTTTTTATTTATTTATTTTTAGAGAGGGCAAGGGAGGGAGAAAAAGAGGGACAGAAACATCAATGTGTGGTTGCCTCTTGTGTGCCCCTTACTGGGGGCCCACAACCCAGGCATGTGCCCTGAGTGGGAACTGGACAAGTTACCCTTTGGTTCACAGGTTCATGCCTTATCCACTGAGGCATACCAGCCAGGACAAAACTTAATTTTTAATGCCACACCACAAGTAGATGGATACGATTGCAGGTAATAATGTTTTGTGTCAATCAATTGAGTAAAGACGATTTAGAACACTTCAAGTTTTCCTGGAATAACAACAGGGTGAGGTCGGGATTCTAATAGGGGGCTCCTCCAAAGAGTGGGACATCTGTTTGGGGGGAGGCTCTGAGAACAGTTGCAGGGAATTGCCTGAATGTCAACACCTAAAAATGTTTCTTAGCCTGGAATCTAGAGGAAATATCTTATGTCTCCTGAAATATTTTATCCCGATACATGTTCAAATACATGTGATTTATGCTGCCACGTTATTTCTTTATTTTTTAATTCAAGACAGTCTCACCATCATCCCTTCATTTTTCATAATGTAACCAACTATTATCACTTACACATCCAAGATATTTTCGAAGAAACAGTACAGCCCCAAATACCAAAAATCAATCTTAAACGCTGGCTTTTATTAGAAGCCATTTTGGGTAAAGGTGGTTTGGTTGGTCTAAATTGCTAGTTTAAATTAGCCAAATTTCTAGAAATGAAGTATGCTATTTTGACATTTGTATTAATGGTACTTAGTTTTTTACTAAGTTCCATATTTTTATGATAATGCATAATTTTAAATGAAATTTCAATGTGCTATCCATGCAAAAATTTTAAGTAAAACTTAAAGAAAATCCAACAAGAGGATTTACCTGTGAAGCCCGAAGAACGTTTCCTGTTTGCCTTCTCTCTGTTTTTTAAACTTGCAGCCTATTGTAATTGTAAGGTATTTTAAAATGCTATTGTTTCCCAAAGAATTTTTATTTAGGAAAAGGTAATTACTGTAGAACAATAAAATCCGAGATTGTTATTCTTAATGCTTTTTACTTTAAAGCAATTTTCCTCATAACTTCTTGGTGTTAATGGTATGTATAAACTTGTGCAGTGTTTGTTAAATTGTGCATAAAATAACCAATTTCTAACCGGTGAACAAGGAATATGTCATCAATGCCTCTGAATTATTGTTGTGCTTTTCAATTGTTCAGTTATGCTGCTAAAATGCAGACAAATAGGAACCTTACAAGAACTTTTGTACTATTGTAGGAAAGGGAAAAGAAATAAGCAACTTAGGATAGTATTTTTTTAAAAAACAGTGTTTTTTAAGTGGCATGAGTATAAAAGAAGCTTTCAACAAAGTACATTATATCTACCTTTACCTCATAAATACTTAGGAAAACTAACATATACTTAAACATAATGAATATTGCTTTAAAATGTTTACCACTGTAAGATATTAGCTGAATGAGTAAGCTTAAATACATATATAAAATATATTTTTAGTACATATATGGCATGTGAGGTGTTCTGCAAAAATTAAAATGGAATTCAGTTATATATTTTCACTAAAACAAAGGAAATTTTAAAGATAGACAAATTATTTCTGTTTCTGTATTAAACATTATTATGTTCTTTTATAAGTAAGGGAAGGAATTAACAATGATTTTTAGGATGGAAGTTACCAAAATAAGTTCAAAAGCTGTTTTTAAAAATTAAAACCAATTAAAATTTTAAAAAGATATATCATAGCACTGGCTGGTGTAACTCAGTGGATTGAGCACTGACCTGCAAACTAAAAGGTCACCAGTTCAATTCCCAGTCCAGGGCACATGCCTGAGTTGTGGGCCAGGTCCCCACTAGGGGGCACACAAGAGGCAACCACACATTGATGCTTCTCTTCCTTTCTTTCCCTCTGTCTAAAAAAAATAAATAAAATAATTTACAAAAAGATAAAAGTATATCATAGACAGAGTTAAATATTATACCACCCTATTAAAAAGAGATGTTCAAATAACCTGATCCTTTTAAATATGTGAGAACACTAGGAAGGCTGACTTTCATGATCGCCCTTTCTCCTGCTTGTTTGTAAAATATAAATAAGAGTTAATGTGATAGAAGCAATAATTCCATATGAGTAACAGCTCCCAAAAGTCTACCAATATGCTTAATCTACAATGCCTGGAACAATCCACATTTAAAAATTAGTAAAGTAGTGAAATTTTGAACCATTAAATCTGGAATAATTTATTTTAAAACAAAAAAAATTTGCCAAACCTCAGGGATTCTTTTTTGTTTAGTCACTCGGGGCTCACAAAGTTATTTATAATTTTCCAATTAATAATAAAGTATCCCTGGACAAGATGGTTTCACAGAAGAATTTTATAGAACATTTAAGGAATAGCTAACCCTTATCCATCTCAGACTATTACAAAAAATTCAAGAAAAGGGAAGACTCCCAAACTGTTTTTATGAGGCCAGCATCATCCTAATCTCAAAACCAGAAGACACAACAAAAAAAGAAAACTACAGGCCAATAGTGCTGATTAACATAGATGCTAAAATCCTCCACAAAATATTGGCCAACCATACCCAGCAATAAATTTAAAAGATCATACGCCATAATCAAGTGGGATTCATCCCAGGGATGTAAGGATGCTACAATATTCCCAAATCAATAAACATAATATATCACATGAATAAAAGAAAAGAATCACATGATCATATCAATACATGTAGGAAAAAGGCATTTGATAAGGTACAACATCCACTTATGATAAAAAACACTCAGCAAAGTGGGACTAGAGGGAGCACACCTCAGCATAATAAAGGCCATGTATGAGATAAATACAGCCAGCATCAAACATTATGGGCAAAAACTAAAAGCTTTCCCACTAAGATCAGGAAGAAGACAAAGATGTACATTTACGCCACTTCTATTCAACATACTATTGGAAGTTCTAGGCACAGTGATCAGAAAAGAAAAAGAAACGAAAGGTATCCAAATTGTGCTTCTCAATTGTTCAATTATGCTGCTAAAATGCAGACAAATAGGAACCTTACAAGAACTTTTGTACTATTGTAGGAAAGGGAAAAGAAATAAGCAACTTAGGATAGTATTTTTTTAAAAAACAGTGTGAAAAAGGAGGAAACAAAACTCATTTGTTTTTAAAAAACAAATGAAAAAAGGAGGAAATAAAACTGTCACAGTTTGCAGATGACATGATAGTCTACATAGAGAACTCAATACACTTCAACAAAAAACTACTCTACCTAATAAGTGCATTTGGGGATAATAAGCAATGGGGAAACAAAGTCAATATTCAGAAATCAAAGGCATTTTTGTTCACCAACAATGAAATATTAGAAACAGAAATCAGGAAAAATCCCATTTGCTATAGCAAAAACAAAAATAAAATATCTAGAATAAACATAACCAAGGAGTAAAAGCCCTGTACTCAGAAAATTACACAATGCTGAAGAAAGAAATCAAGGAAGACACAAACAAAGGGAAACATATAACGTGTTCATGGATTGGAAGAATTAACATCATCAAAATGTCCATACTACCCAAAGCAATTTACAGATTCGATGCAACTCCTATTAAAGTACCAGTGGCATATTTCACAGACATAGAACAAACATTTCAGAAATTAATATGGAATCATAAATGACCCCATATAGCTGCAGCAATTTTGAGAAAAAGAACAAAGTAGGAGGGATCAAAATACCTGACATCAAACTGTAATCAAGGCCACTGTAATCAAAACAGTCTGGTACTGGCATAAGAATAGACACATAGACCAGTGGAACAGAATAGAGAGCCCAGAAATAAACCCATGGTCTCTATGGTCAATCAATATTCGACAAAGGGAGCAGAAGCATAAAATGGAGCATAAAACAGCCTCTACAATAACTGGTGTTGGGAGATCTGGACGGCTACATGCAAAAAATGAAACTTGACCACCAACTTACACCATACACAAAAATAAAGTCCAAGTGGATAAAAGACTTAAATATAAGGTGTGATACCATAAAAGTGCTAGAGGAGAACATAGGCAGAAAAGTTTTAGATATTTCACACTGCAGTATCTTCACTGATATGTACCTTAGAGCAGGAGATATAAAGGAAGGAAGAAATGGCTTTCTTAATGGGTTTAAAATGAAAAGAGAGTTTGATGAAGGAGTGATTTAAAGGGTTTTGGCCCTGGCCAAGTAGCTCAATTGGTTAGAGTGTCTTCCTCATGGGCCAATGTTGTTATACATCAAATTTGCAGGTTTGAGTCTCTTGACTCTCTATATAAGAGTCAAGCAATGAAGGCATGGATGGGTAGGACAACAAATCTCTCCCTTTCTCTCTCTCTCTCAAATCAATATATTTTTAAAAGCTTTGTTACTCTGAGATTGGAATGACCAGGGGTCATTTGTACTTAGAGCCCAAAGTGGATGAAGGAGGCAGACACAGCCAGTACCTCAGTGAGGCTGAGGGAGAGTGTGAGAAATACCTCCCATTTTTAGTACAAGTGCTTTCAGATGTCATAGATGTGTCTTCTTTAGGCCTAAACCAGACTGAATATTTGGGAGAAAAGAATCTTTTTGAGAGTGAGATCAAGGGGGAAAAGAAGAATATTGATTGAGGTGCCTGTGATAAAGACTAACAAAATGATTATTTCCTTTTGCCTCTAAATCTACCTGACATCTGTTTATCTCCTTACCTGTATGTGCATGTTCAAAGAAAACTGACAGGAAATGTAAAATTTCACATTCTTCCATTTTTTGGAATTCTTGTATTTATTTATATTCTCATGTAGAATTTAAGTTACTCAAACAATGCTCTTCATATGAAATAGAAGGAAAGGGTAATAAAAAATAACAAAAACTGTTCTATCCCTAGCTCTGTAGCTATTACTAATATCTAATCGTTAGTATTCTACTTTCCATTGCATATCCTCCTTTAAACTGGATACCATATTTACTGATTATTTTTAAATAACCACTAAACAATCATTCCCTTAAAAAAAAAGCTGTTTGTAGGATTTTTTTGGTTGCTATAGTTTCCTAAGGGAGAATCTTATTAGATGAGGGACTACTATGAGGAAACCAAATGAGTTTTCTGGGTTCCAAAGTATAGTTATATTGTTTGGACATTCCTATAACTGTAGACTTTACAGTAAGTCAATATATCAATCCAGCTGGCTTCCAATGGATGAGACACTTGGGAAGACTGGTAATTGAATGGGCATGAACCAATTGCTATATTTTTTCAATGTCTAGTTAATTATTAGCTTGAGATGATTCTGTGTTCGATATTTTGGCAATAAATTAAATATTCACTATACACATGAACAATGGTACTAACAGAAGCACTACAGACAGGAAGACAAAAATATATGCAGAAGAATAGGAACAGCATGCACAAGTGTATATATTGCCAACAATATCCAAAAATATGTCCATAGCTGGTGATAAAATGTCAGCACATTTCTCTTACTATAAAGATAATTGCAGTGGACTACTGGACACCTATAAATATATCGAGATGGTAGTTCTTGAACTTTCTTCAGGTTTAGTGCCTACTCTCAAGCACTTACATATCTTAGTAAGGCATCTAAGGTCTTTGCTATTTTTCAGCCACTGGATCTAATTAGAGTGATGTCATCAATGCAATAAACCAATGCACTCTAACAGATTAGTTTGGGATGTCAAGACAGTGAATGTCTCTCCAGACTGTGAGATAACTGAATGCAGGGCCAGTGACATAACCCTGAGGTTAGGCATTAAAGATGTCCTCTTGTCAATGACCGCTGAAGGAGAATACTGCTTCTGATTATTTTTATTGGCTGGGATTGAAAATGAATAATCTGCTAGGTATATAGGTGCATATTAGATGGCAAGGAATTTATTAATTTAATAAATACATATTTGGAAAAAACAGTTACTATCTGATATCACAGGCTTTATCCCCCCAAACTCACGGTGTTTTGAATCATAAATATAGGTAAACTTAATAAGGTGTGAAATGATTAATCACTCTCGCATCTTCTAAATCTTTGACAGTGGAATAAGTATCTAAAATTCCCCCAGACATGTTTGCTTTTACTTTGGATTACTATATTGTCTGGATGCGGGGCAAGGGCTGATGGGCTTCCACTTTGCTCAGCCTATCAGAATCATCCTTTGTCATAGGTCTGGGATACAATCGGAGTTTTTTGAAGTTATAAAATATGTGTATTTCTACAGTACAATCTGGGCCTGGAGAAAAAAGCAAAGGACAGTATTTTACTTTTCCTAGCGTAGATGTCCCTTGATAAACAGTCCCGATATTGCCACAGTCATTGTAAGATTGACTTGGGCCCAGAGACCATCAACTCCTTATCTTTGATAAGACAGCTCTGACTGGTACACACAGAGGCATTTTTTCAGTGTCTGATAGCTCCCTGAGGGTCTACAAATTACACTTTTCCAAGTTCACAGTCATCTTATTAATGGTGAAGTTTCCTCTGGAAAAGCTTGGAATATAATTCTCAGTTAAAAAAAAAACTGGCCACATTGAAGAGGCCTTTCTCAAAAAGACCAGTCTCCCTTCAGTGCACCTATAAGCCAGCTTCATGTCTGAAAACAGGGTAAGACATTGTAATACTCTGTACGGTGACTGTAGTCAGATGTCTGCATAGAAGATATATAAATATTCTACTTATAAAAATCAAGCAATACAGGGTCTGGCAGAAATAATGCCTGCTTGAGTGTGGTTGGTAGGGCAATAATATGGATACAGTAATTTATACTTTTAATTTGAACATTTCACCTAAAATGTCATATGATGTGCTTGAGTGTGGCATTGTTATGTAACAGAATTACATGCTTATGATTTTGTAATAAAAAGGGGCTTTATCTGTGCTGGACCCCATATTTTAATAGATTACTGATTTATTTCATTCATTTAAAGCTTATTATCTGTAATTGCTGAAACACAGCACTCAAAGGGCCAACTCCCTGAAATTACTATTTGTGTCCCAATGGTGATAATGATGATGATGATAATGATCATTTTGCCTGTTTTGTCTTAGATGGTTACATAGCACAATGACAGACAAGTATCAATGGAACAGAATAAGAGACCAGAAACACACATATGCAGGCAGAGACGTCTGATATACGACAACAGAGACACTGAAGTGCAGGGATGAAAGGGTGGCCTTTTGAATAAATGACGCTGTTCAATTGGCTACACATATTAAAAGAATGTGTAGTTTGTCCACTAACTCACCTCATACACAGAAATGAATTCCAGAAGAATTCCAGATCCAAATGCAAAAGGTAAAGAAAAAAATCTGGAAGAAAATGTAAAATAATGTTTTCATGATCTTGGAATAGGAAAAACATATTTAATATAATAAAACAGAAATAAACAGAAATAAAAATTTAATAACTGAACTCTACTAAGATTAAAAACTTGTGTTCATCTCAAGACTCTTATAGGAGTAAAATTATACCACCTGGAGCAGGGTAAAATATTTGTTTTACTCACTTAATTAATAAATCTAATTAGCTCTGAAGAAAAAATCCAGCTGTGTAAACCAATACAAAAAAATAAAAATTTATTTGAGGCTGTGTGCTTTCACTTCCCTTGCTTTCTGTTGGTTTTCTACCTGAGTTTGGCAGCCAAGAATCTGGATGGAAGTGCATGATTCTTAACTAGCTGTGAGGTTGTGACAGCATTCGGGTTTTCATTATTTCTTGCCTTTGGTGTTGTGGTTTAAACATATTTGGATCCATTCTGCCATATTATCTTACCTTTATAGCAAGAGATAAACAGTGCTCAAAAACCATTTTCTTAATTGATTAATTTAATTGGTGAGAAATCCTCACAGGAGCCAGATCCTCCTTATTCATTTTTTCACCTTACCTATTATGACTGTGAGATTGGAAAAGGATAAACTTTATTACCTCAAGAAATGACTGAGCCTAAAACCATAGAGAAAGGAAAAAAGGAGATTTCAAGGACATTAGTTTTATTAGTAAAACTAAACTTGTCAAAAATATTTTAATTTTGACACTTGTGCATTCCCTCTACACTTACGCAAAATTCTGTTGTGGTGATGTAGAATGGGAGACCATTCTCAGGATCATTTGCTGTGTGTTCCCCAGTTCTTACAGAAAAACTAAGTGGCATACTTATTTCCCGGTATTTTTGTAAATGCTTAATCAGTGCCTGAATGACTTGAGTGTTTTTAAGTCAACATATCAAAAATTAAAGGGATAGGAATTTATGATGTATTCTATTCAAGGATGGTCTTAATAAAGTTTGAAGATTAATCTTCAGAATCTCCATATTCTTAGGACCACTCTCTACTTCAGCACCTAACTCTCTGATTAAACATAGTCTGATATAACTGGGGAAAACTCTATTATTAATTACCTTGGAGCAGTTTTTCATATTTTGTTCTTCCTTTGTCATGACTTACTTTAGTACAAACCCTGAGAGTTCAATTATTTTTCACAGCCGCTATTTAAACAATAAATTAATTCATGAAAATGTGCTAATAATTTACTTTCTCTGGTAATATAATTACTTTTTAACAAGGTCCTTCTAGAGATGTAGTGGCTTACATCACAAAATTGACAGTAACAGCAAATTTACTTTCCACATTACAGTGAATCATATAATATTCTGTTTTTTTCACAAAATGCGTCCCAGAATGATCATTTACTCTGTATCTACATCTGATTGTTTTCTGTCACAGGGCATGTCTCCCCCTCCCAGCTAACCAGCATAAGTGGAATGATAGTTGTTTTGTTTCTCTTGGCCATTGTTTTTTCTTTCCAGATAGTCTCATAAATGAATACTTTGTCATAAATACAGACAAGAAATACTAATGACTATTAAAGATATTATGAATTTAATACAAAGTATTAAATTTTAGACCAATTCAGGGAAATTAATGAAACAGCAGCAGATATGACTTTTTAAATATTTTAAATAAATATATTTTACTGTTATTTAATTTTGCAGAAACTGATGTCTACAGAAAGGTACACTTTTTCTTCCTTCTTAGTAACATTTCCTCTGAACTTTTATGAATGAAAATGCATCTAACAGACCTGAATTTTTATCTTATGATGTATAGTTGACATACAAAAATTGCATGAATGTAACGCATATATTTTGATAAGTCTGGACATATGTATATATCTTTATGATACTATCACTACAATCAAGTTACTAAATAAACCCATCACCTCAAAATTTCTCTTAATGTTTGTGTGTGCACATTTAGTAAGAATACTTAATATGAGATTTACCCCCTTATTTTAAAGTGCTTGATACTATGTCAATAAATGCAGGTACTATGTTACAAGCAGATTGCCGTTGTTTGTTTCATGATAAATTTTTAGAAAATGATGTGTGATGGCTACTGTAATGATGAAATTTCAGGTGTGGCTAATGTATTGTTTACAGGTACTGTGTTGGCAAATTTCCCTAGAGAGTGTTTTCACGTTGTCCTTCTTTCCATCCTGTAACCTGGGAAACACGTAGGATGTGAGAAAAGCCTTCTAATACTTAAGGGTTAATGTCAGTAAAACCTCGGAGGCTGGAGCAGTGAGACAGAAAGGGCTCGAGTCTCCCATAATCATGGAGGGGCCACAGAAGCCTGGTATTATGTAATTCTTGGACTTTTTATATAAAATATTGTATTAATTATTTCTATTTTAGACATTTTATTTTCTACAGCTGCTTAAGTATATGCACTAATTCCAAGGATATAGATTGAGACCTCTCAGCAGTGGGAGTTTTTGTTTCTGCTTTTAGGGACAATTAATCAAATGTATTAAAATACTTAAAAGTTGTTCATTATAAGTACCTTTACACACAAAAAAAGTTATATTTTTGAACTCTTTAAGCTTCTGAGCCTATAGGCTTATTTTGTCAGGCTTTATTGAGATATAATTTATATAAAACATTGTTTCAAGGGTAAAACATATTGATTGGTTGCAATTACATATTACAAAATGATTAATACCATTGTGTTACTTAACACCTGCAGAATCCCATTAATTACCGTTTTTTGTGTGTGGTGAAATATTGAGATAT
The DNA here is from genome assembly GCA_004027735.1 of Carollia perspicillata. NCBI lineage: Eukaryota > Metazoa > Chordata > Mammalia > Chiroptera > Phyllostomidae > Carollia > Carollia perspicillata. The sequence goes on along the minus strand of PVKM010023562.1, from coordinate 10,835 downwards.
ATACCCTCTTAGTAACTTACTAAATATAATTATTATGCTGTATGTTAGATCCCAGTAGTTACTCATCTTATAACTGGAAATTTGTGCTCTTTGACCAGCATCTCCACTCTCCCCCATGATCCAACTGATATTAACCACCGCTCTTGTCTGTTTCTACAATGCTCACTTTTTTAGATTTGATAAATAAATGGTAGTATACAGAATTTGTTTTCTCTTTCTGACTTATTTCACTTAGTACTATAACCTCAAGATTCATCTATATTTTTGCAAATGGTAGGATGTCCCGTCACATGGCTAAATAATACTCCATTGCATGTATGTGTACCACATATTCTTCATCTGTTCCTCCATTTGCTGACGCTCGAGTGTTTCCATATCTGCACTACTGTGAGTAATACAGCAATGACCATAGGAGTGCAGATGTCTTTTTTAAATTACTTTATTGTTCAATTACAGTTGTCTCATTTTCTCCCCACCCTAGCTAGGCCCACCTCCCTCCCTTGCTTCCACCCTCCCCTTTGGTTTTGTCCTTGTGTCCTTTATATTCTATTTTCATTTTCTTTTGATACATGTCCAGAAGTGGAATGGCTGGATCATGTAGTTATTATATTTTAAATTTTTTGAGGAAACTTTAAACTGCGTTCTATAGTAGTTAAACAAATTTACATTCCCACCAGCATTACAAAGGTTTCCTTTTTTGTCAACATTTGTTATCTCTTATATTTTTATGACATCCATTTTGAGTATGAAGTGATATTTCATTGTGATTTTAATTTGCACCTTCTTGATGATTAGTAATGGTGAGCGCATTTTTACATACTTATCTATTTATATGTCTTTTTTGAAGAACTATTCAGTTCCTATTTTTTAATAGGACCAATATACACATTAGACCAGATGAACTTAACAGATATTTATAAAACATTCTATCCAAAAACAGCAGAATACATATTCTCAAGTGCACATTGATCATTCTTCAGGATAGGTAAAATTATTGTAGGCCACAAAACTAATCTTTAATTTGGGAAAAATAAAATTATATCAAGCATCTTTTCTTACCAAATAGTATAAAACTAAAAATCAAATATGTGTAAAAAACTGGTAAAACCACAAGAAATATGGAGATTGAACAACATGCTCCTGAAAAACCAATGAATCAAAGAAGACATCAAAAAATAAATTAAAAAATGTCTTAAAACAAATGAAAATGGAAAGAGACATAACAAAATACATGGAAGTTCTACAAGGGAAATGTGTAGCTGTGAATGCTTTCATTAAAAAAAAAAGATCCAGCCAAGATAGAAGCATAGGGAGATACACTTTGCCTCCTTGCACCACCAAAAGAAGGACAACCACCAATTTAAAGACAAAAAATAACCAGAACTGCCAGAAAATTGAACTGTATGGAAGTCCAACAATCAAGGAATTAAAGAAGAAACGTTCATTCAGACTGGTAGGAAGGGTGGAGATAGGCAGCTATGGTGGAGAGCACATGTGGCAAGGCAACCCCTAGCAGACCGAGCAGTCAAGGAGACAACTGGCAGACCAGGTGGTTCCACATTTGCGTGCTGATAAACCTGGAGGAACACCTGGGGAACGAGACTGACTGCATAACCCACGGTTCCAGTGCAGGAAAGGAAAGCCTTAAAATGTCTGGCTATAAAAACCTATGGGGGTTCAGGCAGCAAGAGAAACTCCCACCCTCACAGTGGGGTTGGTCCATTAGAGAGACCCATGGGGTCTTAGAAGCTACAAAAACTCACCCTTTTGGGAATCAGCACCAGAAGGGCCCAATTTGTTTGTGGTTATCAGGGGAAGTAACTGAAAGCCCCCTGAGAGCCAAGCAAGCAGCATCATTCCCTCACTCACCCTTCCCCCACATACAGAGGCACAATGCAGGAAAGGGGGTTGCCCCACTCTGGCAAATACCTAAGGCTCTGCCCCTTACCACATCACAGGTGCACCAAGACAAAGAAATATGGCCCAGATGAAAGGACAGGTAAAAACTTCAAAAACAGAACTGATGAAGTGATGAAGAGATGTGATGAAGTGATAAAGAGATAGCCAACCTGTCAGATAGAGGCTTCAAAACACTGGTGATCAGGATGCTCACAGGAATGGTTGAGTGTGGTTGTGAAATACAGGACAAAGTGAAGGCTATGCAAAGTGAAAAAAAGAAAAATACACAGGGACCTGAGAATGAAAGAAAGGAAAGTGTGACTCAAATCAACTATTTGGAACAGAACAAAGGAATAAACATTCAATCAGAGCAAGATAAAGAAACAAGAATTTTAAAAAATGAGGACAGGCTGAGGAACCTCCGGGACAACCTTAAATATTCCAACATCTGAATCATAGGGGTGACAGAAGGAGAAGAGGAAGAGCAAGAAATTGAAAACTTATTTGAAAAAATAATGAAGAAAAACTTCCTAAATCTGGCAAAGGAAATGCACTTCCAGGAGTCCAGGAAGCTCAGAGAGTCCCAAAGAAATTGGATCCAAGGAAGTACACACCAAGACACATCATAATTAAAATGCCAAAGCTTAAAGATAAAGAGAGAATCTTAGAAGTAGCAAGAGAAAAGAAGAGAGTTACTTACAAAGGAGAGCCCATAAAATTATCAGCTGACTTCTCAAAAGAAACTTTTCAGGCAAGAGCAGACTGGCAAAAAGTATTCAAAGTGATGAAAACAAGGACCTATATCCAAGATTACTCTATCCACCAAACCTATCATTTAGAATGGAAGGTCAGATAAAGTGCTTCCCAGATCAAGTAAAGTTAAACGAGTTCAACATCACCAAGCCCTTATTATATGAAATGTTGAAGGGACTTATCTAAGAAAAAGAAAAATATAAAAATATGAGCAGTAAAATGACAATAAACTCATAGCTATCAGCAACTGAAACTAAGAAAAAAAAAGAAGCAAACAACTAGAACAGGAACAGAATCACAGAAATAGAGATCACACAGAGGGTTAACAGTGGGGAGGGGGAGTGGGGAGAATAGGGATAAAGGTACAGGGAATAAAAAGCCTAAATGGTAGGTAGGAAAATAGACAGGAGGAGGTAATAGTAAAGAAAATGTAGATGCCAAAGAACTTATGTGTACAACCCAGGAACATGAACTAAAGTGAGGGAGAATGCTGATGGGAGGGGGAGTGCAGAGTGGAGGTGAATAAAAGGTAGGAAAAAATAGGACAACTGTAATAGCATAATCCATAAAATATACTCTAAAAAGTAATCTTGAATCATTTTCCCCTCATACACACATGCATATCATGCGATTATGTTGTCTTCTCCTTGTAGTATATACATTCACATACCAATCCTTCTTTGCTATGCCTCCTGCTACTGCTCCATTCTGAGCCCCCAGCCACCATAATTTATCTTCCTGGGCAATAGAATAAAATCCTGAGAGGGCTTTCTCCTCTTACTTTTACATTCTCTTGTCTATGGAGCAGTCAGAGGGAGAAGTGGGAGATAATGGCACTGTCCTTTAAAGCACCTTCACTTCCCATTCAACTATATATCTGCTTGTATTTTTATTTCATCGTCTTTTCTTCACTTTAAATTTACTTTGCTTTTGCCTCTATCTCAGTAATTATTAGTATGCTATTACAGGCAATTGTTTGTATCTTCTTTTTTTTGTGTGGATCTCAAATCTTATCATAGCATCTGAAACATATAAGGTACTTAATAAATATTTGTTGGATTTTAAAAGTTTGAATAAATCTCTGCTTATATCAGCAGAATGTTTAAATAAAGTATAAAACTGTATTCAATGGACATTTTTCTTCTGATTATTTAGAATATTTTTGTTTTATTTTAAATAAACTTTTTATACTTTTTGCGTATTGAAAAAATTTAAACATGGTATGAAGAGTCCTTACATAGCCCACAGACAGTTTTAGGCATTATTAACACCTTATATTTGTACTGCACATTTGTTACAAATAATAAATGAACATTAATGCAGGATTATTAACTCAATGTATTTAGACTTCTTTAGCTATGACCTAATGTCCTTTTTGGCTTCCAGTATCCAATCCAGAACACAACATTATTCATTTTGTTTTATTATTTATCACTTCATTATTCAGACTCATTCATTATTTCTTTTTAGAGTTTTCTTTGCTGTGAAAGTCTTCCAGATGCTTCTTGATTTTTGGTGGCACTGACCAGATATTTCATAGAATCCCCTTTTATTGAGATATATCTGATATGCAGCTATGAATTTAGGGAGAAAGGACACAGAAGTAAAGTGCCATTTTGATCACATGATATCAAATATGCACTTTATCAACCTAACTTATCACTACTGATGATAACCTTGAGCACTTGGCCGAAACAGTGTTTGTCAAGGTCTTTATCACAAAGGTTCTCTCTCTTTCTCTCTCTCTCTCTCTCTCTCTCTCTCTCTCTCTCTCTCTCTCTCTTTCTATCTCTACCTCTCTCTATCTCATTACCTATCTCTCTTTTACCTCTTTTCATACTGCACTCCTTGGAAGGAATTATGCTTAGCTTACTATGTGAAGAATAAGGAATTATGCTTTGCCACCTCAAAGACTGAGTATCCACATAAATTATTTATACATTTTTTACATTGTAGTATTGTGGTGTTTCTTTCTTGTTAAATTTGTTGGGATGGCACCGGGGTGTACACATGTTTTATGTGTACAGTTCTGCAGTACATCTTCTGTGTATTGTGTTTACCACCCCAAATCAAGTCTCTTTCCATCAGCATTACTCCACTTATTTTTTTATTCCAGCACTTATTTATATCAGTATGGACACATTTGTACTTATTTTATATTTCCAGTTGTAATTCAATGCAACTTTAATTATTTTGCTATCCACATTCTTGAATAGCAGTGACCATTGGGATAGTTTTTCCATTATCTTCTGTGCCCTCTGATATGCTTCCATTATTGTGGGTGTGGTTTTGTTTTGAGTGCTTCCTTACTTTACTATATTATAAGATTGTCCAGGCTTTTGTTTTGCATTCCCTGCCTCCATCCTAGATTGAGTGTTTTCCAAGGAGCACAGGTTCTTAAAATTAGAGAATGTTGTTAGTGACCTAGGTGTAGCTGCTTGTTACCTTCATGGTTTCCATTGCTTTTAGGTTTTCTCACCTGAAAGAGCATGGACATATATGTGTGTATACTAACCTATGTATACATACACATATATATTGATATATTTATATATAACCATCTGTATTCGTATAAAGCTAAACATGAGTTCCTAACGACTTCTCAAACACTAATGATTCAACTACCAAATGACTGTCTAGTCCCCTCTCCTGGCTTGTCTATAATTTTTCACTCTAATAATGAGACACTTGGCTGCAATTATTTGACATTCATTTACTTAATTGATCAATTCCAGTATTCATGTACAGTAGTATCGGAATTGTTAACATACTCTCTAGCATTTCATTGTATTGACTGGAGCACAGGTGGCAAACATAAGGCCCAAGGGCCAAATCTGGCCCTCCTCCTTGTTTTGTCCTTCCTGGGACCTCGTTTCTACCTGGTGGCAGCAGCACTGAGCCCCTTGCCCCTAGTTAAGGCGTAGTTACATTTACACAGTCCTAAAATTACATTCAGCCCTTGGAAGGCAACTACAAGGCTGATGTGGCCCCCAGTGAAAATGAGTTTGACACCCCTGGACTAGAGTATAGTGCTTATGTACAAGCTTTTGTTTTTTGTTTTTTGTCTTTGGTTTTACAGACCACAGCACTCATTTCTGTACTTTGGTCAGTACCTTTCTCCCCTACATTTACCAGTAACATTATTTTATAATTTTGTGATATATTTGGGTTCCTGCATATCTCATTAAAATGAGTTGGGGAGTATTCCCCTACTTGTAATATTTGGAAGATTTTGTGTAGAATTGGTATCATTTTTTCCCTTAAATATTGTATAAGTCATCCATAAAAAATAAATCTGTCCCTGATTATTTATTTTTGAAGAGCTTATTAATTATCAAGTGAAATTCTTCAGTAATAAAGTCTTATTAAGATGAATTTTTATTGTGTGATATTTGATACCAAGTGTCTTTCATAGAGGAGTTAATTTTATCTAAGGTATCAAATTTGTGGATGTTGTGTTTTGTGCAGTGTTTGTTAGTGTCCTTAAAAGTTTTTAATAAATAGGAGATATACTCATGAAACATACTGTGAGGGGGAAGTGATCAATTCTGTGTGACTTTTGCTGGCACAATGATTCCATTGATGCAAGTAAAGTGATGAAGAAAGAGTTTTGAAAACAAAGCACCATGTCTGCATGGGCAGACATGGCTTGCCTCCACACAACCACATCAGTATTATAACTAAAATATGGGACAACTATCACTCGAAATCATTAGAAATCGAGTTCAGTGAAAGTTTGACAACTATGGGATTAAAGAAATCACATCCATCAAGATTGGTAGGAGGGGTGGGGATACAAAATGGGCTGGTTCCTCACGCATGTGTGGTGGATAAAAATTTGAGAGGAATATCTCAGGAACAAACAGTTTTAGCCCCACACCAGGTCCCGAGTCCAGCGTTCCAGTGCCAGGAAGACAAGCCCACACAATTTCTAGCTGCAAAAACCAGTGGCAATTGAGTCAGTGGAAGAAACTTCTGGAGCCCCAAGCACTGCCTCTTAAAGAGACCACATGTGGACTCAGCTACATAGACTCTTTCTGTCTGAGGTCCAGCACCAGGGTAGCAGCTTGAAAGTCACAGTGCTATACAGGAAGGAACTGAATTGTCTGGCATCAAGACAAGCAGAGGTCATTTTCCCTTTTCCAAATCCTTCCCCCCCAGAGCCAGCAAGCTGGTGCCATATCTGAGACTCCATCAATCTGGCTAACACTGTTTGACCTGCCTTGGAGATCCCCAGAGGCTCCTCCTCACCCAAACTGTGGGACTATCCAAACTGATTTTTCATATCAATGCCTGGTCTTGGCTCACATTTCACAACTTCCTAAATCTTCTCAAACAAGCAACAGCTGGCCTCAATAAGCCCCAGGCCAGGCACTAGCAACAGCCAGCCAAGATTCACAGCTTGGCTTCACCAGGTAATCTCCAAGCCCAGCACAAGCAGCAGCCATCTCAGATTGCTTTATAGCTCAGGTAAGACAACCCTGGGGAAAACAGCTGGGGGCTGACCTTGGCCTGTACCACCTGGGGAATCCTAGGGCCTACATACACCCAGTGGACAGCCACAGATCATGACTGAGCACTGCCACCTTGCCCCTGCAAGCTGATCCTCCGTGGATGACAGAAGTAGGTGGTAAGTAGTCATAGTCAATCCTTGCAACTGACTGGCCTGGCTAAATCTCTTCCATTGATCTGCCAACAGCAACCAAGGATCAACTACAAGAGGTAGGTGTACTCAGCTCACACAAAAGGCATACCTTGAGTACCCAGCTTGGGTGATAGGGGAGGCTTTGCCACTAGACCCTAAAGATACCTACTGCATTAGGCCACTGGACCCTAAAGACACCTACTACAAGACACAGAGTCAAAGCAGCTCTACTTAATACATAGAAATAAATACAGGAGGCTGTCAAAATGAGGAGACAAAGAAACATGGCCCAAATGAAAGAACAGATCAAAACTTCAGAAAAAAAGAGCTAAATGAAATGGAGATAAGTGATCTTTCAGATGTAGAGTTCAAAACACAGTTTATAAGGATGCTTGAGGAAATTAGTCAGGATCTCAAAAGCATAATAATAAATCAGTCAGAAATGAAGGATACACTAATTGAAATAAAGAACAATTTACAGGAAAATAACAGTAGAGAGGATGAAGCTGAGACTCAAATCAGTAATTTGGAACATAAGGAACCAAAAAGCAACCAATCAGAATAATAAGAAGAAAAAAGAATCCAAAAAAAATGAGGATAGTATATGTAGCCTCTGGGACAACTTCACAAGGTCCAACATCTTTATCAAAGTGGTGCCAGGAGGAGAAGAGAAAGAGCAAGAGACTGGAAATCCATTAAAAAAAAATAATAAGAGAAAACTTCCCTAATTTGGTGAATGGAATAGATAGGCAAGCCCAGGAAGCACATAGAGTTCCAAACAAGGTGGACCCAAAGAGGCCCACTCCAAGACACATCATAATTAAATACCAAAGGTTGAAGATAAAGATAGAATCTTAAACACAGCAAGAGAAAAGAAGTTAATTGCCTACAGGGGAGTTCCCACAAGACTATCAGATGATTTCTCAAAAGAAACTTTGCAGGCTAGAAGGGATTGGCAAGAAATATTCAAAGTCATGAAAAGCAGGGACCTCCAGCCAAGATTGCTCTTTCCAGCAAAGATATGATTTAGAATTGAAGGGCAGATAAAGAGTTTCCCAGACAAGAAAACACTGAAGGAGTTTATCATCATCAAACCATTATTATGTGAAATGTTAAAGGGACTTATTTAAGAAAAAGAAAAAGATCAAAACTATGAACAATAAAATGGCAAAAAGTACATATCTATTAACGATTGAATTTAAAAATCAAAGTAAGCAAACAAGAGGAACAGAAACAGAATCATGGATATAGAGAGTGTTTTGATGGTTGCCAGATGGGAGGGGTGCATAGGGGAGTGGATAAAGAAGTGAGGGGATTAGAAAATACAAATAGGTAGTTATAGAATAGCCATGAGGATATAAAGTACAGTATAGGAAGTGGAGAAGTCAAAGAGCTTATACACCTAGACAGTGGATATGTACAATGGGGGGGGGGGAGGATTGCCTAAGGGAGTTCTAGATGCTAGGTGGAGGAAGTTGAAAAGAGGAAAATTAGAACAACTACAAGAGCATAATCAATAAAGAATGATTTAAAAGAAGAGAAAGGCCCTGACTGGTATGGCTCAGCAGGTTGTGCATTGTCCTGCCAAGTGAAAGTTCACTGGTTCGATTCCCAATAAGGGCACATGCCAGGTTGTGGGTTCAGTCCCCAGTCAGGATGTGCAAGAGGCAACTGATCAATGTTACTCTCTTACACTGATGTTTCTCTCCCTCTCTTTCTTCCTCCCTTCTTCTCACTCTAAAAATAAATAAATAAAATGTTTAAAAAGAAAATAAAATAGTCTTCTTTGTATTATGATAAAACTAAGATTTAGTTTGGTTATAAAACACATTTTGGTCACCAGTAATTCTAAGAAAGATAATTAGCTGATATACAAGTGCTTGTTTTCAATTGTGAAAAAACTACCAGCATTCATAAATTAAAACAAAACTCTTTTTTCAAAGGTCTGTCTGGCTTGTAAATAAGAGAATAGTCACATTAAGTTAAAGTTCAAAATAAATATTGAGCCTCTTATTTAATATATCAATTATCAATATGGAAACTTGCTAAATTATCTTTCTTTAAGAAATAAACATAACTGCATAAATTAGAAGGATATAATGTGCTACATTGGTGAGATAAGAGCTTAGAGTTTGCAGCTGAATTTCTAAATTGAAATAAGTTCATCAATCATTTTTATTTTCAGAAAGTGGTTGATAGGATTCTTACATTTCACATTTTCATGCCATCAATGTGTGGCAAAGGTACTAGTGAATTTTGGTTAAGTAGAAATGGCATTAAGCATGTGAGAAATTAAATTCTCAGAGATTTTCTTGCTTAAATTTAGAACCATCTCTACATGTATATATAACAATTTATCATTTTAAACATATAGCTGTATGGAAAATTTAAAAAAATTACCATTTGTTTTGCACTGTGAGATAAACATAGTTTTAGTTATTTGAGATGTCACATCTAATCTTATCAGCAGTTTTATGTTAGATATTATTATCTGCATTTTACAGGCTTAAATGAGTATGCCACTTGTCAAATTTACACAATTAATAAATGTTTGAGCTCTCTTTTAAATTCAGGTACACTTGATTTGGCCCAAATTATAAAGCACTGCACAGTATCATTTATTATAATAGGTTTCCCCAAGTTTCTACTATATATTGACATAAAAAAATTCAAAAATTTATATATAGTCAAGTATTAGACTTATTGGGGTGATCACTTCACAAATTATATAAATGTCTAATTACTATGTTGTACACTAGAATCTAATATAATATTGTTTATCAATTATAACTGAAAAAACAAAACAAAGAAAAGTTACACATAGTGATATCACTCTATGTCCCTGTAAAAGTTGCTATAAATAGGCGAATAATTAATATGGAAGATTGCTATTAAAAATGTGGAAAATGAAGGACTTCTGCTTAAGACACCAGAGTAAGTAAATATGTACTGTCTTCTCCCACAACCATTTTAAAATTACAACTAAACTACAAATAACCACCATCGTGGTGAGTAACAGAATTGGTCCCACACCTACATGTGGTAGTTAATAATTGGGAGTGATGTCTCAGCTGCAGAGTTTCCCCCTCAGAAGTGAGGGGTTCCAGCATCACACCAGGGGTTCAGCCAGGGGTTCCAGTGACAGAAAGATGAGTCCACATAACTTCTCATGTGAAACCAGCTGGAATTGTGGGTGAGAGAGTTCGAGGGCTTTGAGAGTCCCATGTGTTCCTCTTCCAGGGATCACACATGGACTTACTTAAACTGCCTTTGTCTGAGCTCTAGCACTGGGACAGCACCTTGAAAAGCACCAGAGATATACAAGGAGGAACTGAATTGTCTGGCTTTGGGGCAAGGGCTGGAGAGGTGGCTTTCTTCCAAACACAAGTCTGGCAGAGACTGTTGTTATGTATTGAGCCCTCCTCTCATAGAGCCAGAGACAGGCATCATATTTGAGTCTCCATCAATATGACTAACACCGATTGCCCTACTCTGATGATTCCTTTAGATGCAGCCCCAGCAAAATTTGGGCCCACCC
>PVKM010023561.1:0-21090 GCA_004027735.1 Carollia perspicillata | reverse complement strand
AGCCTTAGTTGGTTGGGCATTGGCCTGCAGAGCTCGGGGTCGCCAGTTCAATTCCCAGTCAGTGTACATGCCTGGAGGTAGGCTCGGCGCCCCCCTCAGTGAAGCGTGCACCAGAGGAAGCCGATCATTGTTTCTCTCCCACGTTGATGTTTCTCTCCCTCTTTCTCCTCCCCGTCCCCTTTCTTTAAAGAAAATAATGAAATGAAGCTCACTCTAACAAGATGAAATCGGATAGGGGTGGAGCCAGAAAACCACCTCACAAGACAGGGGATGAAGGCTTAGCAGCAGAGCAGCTGAAAAGGATTTGGGGGTTTCAGCTGACTGCGTGTCCCACCAGAGCGAGGGTGTGATGGACGCCAAGAGCGTCCTGAGGTTCTATTGGAGGAGGGTGGACGACACCCGGTGCTGTGCTCAGCTCTGCACAACGCACTGGACGAGGGGCACTGGCAAACTTGAAAACTTCCGAAGGGACGTTATTTGGGTGAACTTGAAATCAAGCTGTGAGGAACGGTGGAAGGATCCGCTGGTGGGCGGCGTGAAAGCGGAGCATGCTCAGGGCAGCACAGTACTTGCCAGTACTGGAAAGGTCATCCCATGGCTGAGGGAGCGAGCCCACTCTCTAAGCGTCCCTGGAGTGGATCTCCACTCGGTACAGCCATGAGGACGGAGTGCGTGTGGTAACTCGGATTATCTGGAAGCAGGTGGCTTTCAGGGACAGTGAGGTGTTTGTGATCAAGCTGCAACAAGACAACTTTTTGGGGTTCATGCAGAAAGTAGTGTTGGCCTAGGTGAACTTTCCATTCTAAAACTTTACAGGAACCCTGAGAGGAGCGCCCTCTGTGTTCCATAGGGGTATGCAGGTGTCCTTGGAGGACATGGCAAGGTTGACTGGAACCTCATCGAGCCCTCCATCCTACTGGGGTGTTCTGCCAGCTCTACCACAGATCATGGGGCAACTGTGTTCCTCTCTGAACTGTGCGTCAAGTTCTCAAGCCTAGATATTAGACTGTGGAAGAGATTAACTTTGTGTAAGGGAAAAGCTAAATGATAAGGAAGTCCAGGGTTCACTTTTCCTGAGAGGAGATAAGACCTTTCACCCAACTGCATTGACTAGGGCAAAACTCTTTTGACTCTGAAATTGCCTTGCTACTCCTACCTGAACTTAACTTTGACCTGCTCTCCAGGGGCTGTGGTGCTCCAGACACCCTCAATGAATGTCCTCATATTAACCTGTACATGTGGGATGATCTGAGAGTCAACTGGGGTGTTGAGAAAGAGGAGCTGACCCTAGTATGGGAACAGGGAAATCTCTTTGTCCTTGGACACCCAGTCTGCTGGCCTAACCCTGACCACGTTTCCCTGTTACAGCAAGAAGCTTCGACATACAGAAGTCTGAAGCCATGCTCCGGAAGGTGAGATCCATTTGCCTCCAAATCCCATGGTTGCCTCCATTCCTGCCCATCAGACTCACACTGTGCTTGTTCTTTTGTTCATCCCACTCACCTCCATCACAGCCAGTGGCTTGTGTGATGTAGCTGAGTCTTAGCCGACCACTACTGCCTTGTCCCTCTGGAAGAAGTGCATTCCCTTCCCTGGAAACCCAGAGCTTTCATAGGTCTGGGCTAGCCAACAGCTGGTGTTCTGCCAAGACTCCTAAAGCAGGCAGTGCCTTCTTTTGCGTTCCTGCCAGTTGTCTTCTCATGACTTACCTGTTCATGCTACCACCTAGTGCTACATGTCTACTAAGGGGTCCCCCTGCCCCGCTCCCACCTTCCTAAAGCCCTGACTGTGTGTTTGCAGCATGTGGAGTTCCGGAAGCAGAAGGACATTGAAAACATCATAAGCTGGCAACCTCCAGAGGTGAGGACAAGTGATCCCAGCCTGCCCCTCTGTTAGGTCACTAGACCACAGTCTGTGTCCTGGGTCTGTGGGACTGGAAGCTTCAGAAGAAAGGCCTGACAATGCCATGTCAGTTCCCAGAATGGGTGTGCATTGGTACCTAGGGGAAGGCTATTGAGGGAGAGAACGATGAACCTGGAGGAAGGTCCCAGGGTACGTGTAGCTGCCCTGAGTCTGCTTACCAGGTGCCTTCTCTGTGTCTTTGCCCAGGTGGTCCAGCTGTATCTGTCAGGAGGCCTGTGTGGCTACGACAAGGAGGGCTCTCCCATCTGGTACGATATCATTGGCCCTCTGGATGCCAGGGGCCTGCTGCTCTCAGCCACCAAACAGGACTTGCTGAAGACCAAGATGCGGGACTGCGAGCTGCTTGTGCAGGAGTGTAACCGCCAGTCTGAAAAGGTGAGTGGACCAGCACGGTTGAAAATGAGCTAACGCGGTAGTGGCATTCAAGCAGAAGCAGGGATGTCACACAGGGACTTAAACCCAGCTTCAGGGCCGAGGCCTGGACCTTTGGATTCAGAGACGAGTGGAATTTCGAAGTTTTAGAGACTAACATGTTGCCAAATTTTAATTTTTCCAAGTAAGGACTTAAAAAAATTGCCAGCTACCATCACCATAATTAACCCCCAAAAGTATAGGAATGGCGAAATCTCAGAATAAAGGCCAGTCCTTTAAATAGTAAATTTAGCTTCATAAATAACTTAACTACGTTGGGCCCTGGTCGAATAGCTCCATTGTTTGGAGCATTGTCCTGATACACCAGAGTTTCGTGTTCAATCCCCAGTCAGGGCATACATGAGAATCAACCAATGAATCACAAATAAGTGGAATAACAAATGATGTTTCTCTCTCTACCTCCCCCCCCAAGAAAAAAACAATTGAAAAGGAGAACTTAACTGCCTTATTGTTATGTTTCTCATTCATCCGGGCACCCGTAAGATCTTTGGCACAGACGACCCTGTCCTTAGACAAGTATTTGTGTATCGCTGGTGTGGATGAGCTAAGATTCCATGTTTCTCTAACTCTGCATTTCAAAAAAGATAAGGGCAGCTGATCTCCTTACTGAGAAAAAGGCTGAAGAGCAAGCTGGAGCTGCTTCCATGATCTTCTCTCCTTCCTTGCCCTCAGCAAAGGGAAAGGTCCAATGAGATGATGCAGTGCGTGTGCGGCCTTTTCGACGCTGCCATCCACAAACATGCACTGAGACCGGGTGTGTGCAGGGGCCCTGCAGGCTGGGCAGGCAAAGGAGCGCTAGATGGGAACGCACCCTTAAGGGCTTAGGTTGCACAGAGAACATCTCTGTGCATGAAATAAGTGGCCGCACAAAGCCCCACAGACAGAGCACTACATGATGCTGCACACTGAGGAGGAGGGAGGCCGTCAGGTCAAACCGCAGAAGGGAAGGGACCTCGGATGCAGTCTCGGTCCACCCAGTGGCTTACTGGATGGGAACGTGGAGACCTAGGCAGGAAGGTGACTTGCCTGGGCTGCAATTCTGGCCTGGGGTGATTCCCTCCACTTGGAAAGCCCTAGGTACAGCTCTGCCCAGATCCAGCTGCAATGTGGGCATGTGACACAGTCAGCATTTGCCCTGAACTGGGTGGGCTTCTGCAGTGGGGCAGCCTGCTGTGACTTTCTGCTCCTCCGTGCCCTGCAGATGGGGAAGAAGGTGGATTCCATCACCATGATTTATGACTGTGAAGGGCTTGGCCTCAAGCATCTCTGGAAGCCTGCTGTGGAGACCTATGGAGAGGTGAGGGGCAGGACTGGAGAGGCAGGGTCGGGGGAGCAGGGACTGGGGGAGTGGACCCCTCTGCTGGGCTGCCCCGTGGGATGGGTGGGGGCAGAGTCTACCCTGGAGGAGGCCGGGCCTCTCACCCTGACACAGAAGGCTGAGCCCGCTACACTCGGTGATTTTGTTTCCACAGTTTCTCTGCCTGGTTGAGGATAATTATCCTGAAACACTGAAGCGTCTTTTCGTTATTAAAGGTAAGTTGGGAACTCCAAGTGAGAAAGTCAAATGAGCAAAAGGGGCCAAAAATGTTACCGGGACAGATTCAGGTGGGGAAAACGGAGTGAGCCAAAGGAGGGCATCGAGGACCCTTGGCACACGCGAAGTGCTTTACGGTTCACACAGCAGTTACCACTTATGGCTGCCTTGGAGCCAGCCAGCCCGGCGAGAGAGGAAGACCGTCCCCATTGGAGTACTCCCGCTGTACAGATGGGGAGGTGCCCTGCTGGGCCCCATCCCCGGGGCTGCCTACGTGGGCTCCGCAGCACTAGCACCAGGGAACATGGGGCCTGAGACATGGGGCGCTGTGGACAAACAACACTGTTAGGGACAGAGTGGGCACTACTTCAGTCTCCCATTGTCTGGTCTGTTCCAGCCCCCAAGCTGTTTCCTGTGGCCTTTAATCTCGTCAAACACTTCCTGAGTGAGGACACTCGTAAGAAGATCTTGGTCCTGGGGGGTGAGTAGCTCAGACTCTTCTCAACTCCACAGGATGGTCCGTGGCCCAGGCTGGGGATGGCTTTAGAGACAGGGCCAAGAGCCGCCAGGGCCACAGTTCCCTCTGCTGGTTTGGTAGCTGTTCAACCCAGGAGCAAGCTGGGGCTGGGCTAGGGTCTCCCTGTCTGCTTTCATGAGGACACTTTCTCTCAGACACTCTGGAAGAAAGTACTGAGCTCAGCGTTGTAGCTTCAAAGATGAATGAAACATCGGTTCTTGCCATTAAGGAGCTTGTAGTGTAAGAGGGGAGAAAAGACCTTCAGAGAGAAAGCTATGATAAAGAACTAGAAAAGGTACTAGGAGGGGCCTAGAGAAGGTGCCGTGGAGGTCACGGAAGCAGAGGTTGCTTTCAGCTGGAGGCAGCTAGGTATGGCTTCATTTGATGAGCACCTACTATGTGCCAGGCCCTGGACTAGGAAGGTGAAATAGACAAGTCCCTTGAAAAGCTCTTTGTGTGTCTTAGGGAAGGGAGACACAAAGCACACTTGACCTAGGGAGGAGGTGAGGCCTACCTCAGCCAAGTGCAATGGAATGAGGAAGAGTAGCCAGATGAAGCAGGGTGGCAAGCTGGCGGGCAGAAGGGACAGCATTGAGCAAAGACCTTACGCACCATGGCACGGGCAGTTGCAGAATGTTTGGCAGGATATCACAAGTGATGAGGCCGGAGAGGGAGTCAGGAGCAAGTCACAGAGAATCCAGGGCACCGTGCTAAGGAGCTGGGACACTACTCTGCAGGTCTCTGGGAACCAGAGGTGAGCTGTGAGCAGGGGATTACCAGGATCAGATTTTAAATTGAGACTTTACTGTACTGGCAGGATTGTGAGGGACAGATACCAGTTTGTCTGCTGTGGGCATAGCCCATGCAGAGGGTGTCACAAGCCTGCGCTGGGGCAAAGGCGGTGGGCATAGAGAGGAGAGAGGATGGATTTAGGACTTGTTTAGGAAGTAAAACAGAAGAACTCCAATGACTGGTTATAGGAAGGGACGAAGAGAAATCTAGAATGACCCCCTAGTGTCTGGCATGAGTGACTAAGTATTGCAGACACTGTAATGCAATTAGCTCAATGGAGGAATACAACTGGAAGAGTAAGCTTCAGGTTAAGTTTGAAGAGTGTGTGAGATGTATAGATATTGGGGATATTTGAGCCTGAAGCCTAGGGGAGAACTCCAGCCTGGGATTTGGGAGCTGTCAAACATTGGTAGCAGCTAAGACCTTGAGAACAGATAAGACTGCCCTCAGAAGAGCAGCCGCTGAGCCTTGTGGGGATATCCCAGCTCCAGGGCAGGCAGAGGAAGACGAGCCCGTCAGGGAGACTGGGAAGTGATTGAGGAGGTTGTCAGAGAAGCAGGTAGGCAGGGGTTGGGTACGTAAGGAGGCAGGGAGAACATCCAGGCACAAGGGAAGCCCGTGAGGAAGATGCACAGGAATCGAGGCAGCCAGGGACAGGCAGGAGTCAGTTTTGCGGCAGCATTATGTGGAGCGGTGGGAGAAAAGGCTATGAAGGTGGGTTGGGACTAGGTAGATCCTGGAAGACTTGAGGCCACCTCCAGACTTGAACCTGGGGGTTGGTAACAGGGACTCTGGAGGTTTCTGAATGTTCACCTTCAGGCAACACACTGAAAGTGGAGATTTTCCAAATGTGTCCTAGGAATGAAGTGAGGCCGTCTGGAAAGTCCAGGACTTCTTGGTTCTCGTCCTAGCTCTGGCAGCAACAAGTTCCGCCTCTTCTTGCCTCAGTGACTCTCTCTATAAGATGGGAAGAACCCCCCTGGCTCTTTCTGACTCTCCAGCTGAGCTGGGGGCAGAAACACAAAATCCCAGCAACGGCTCTGGTGGTTTTGGCTTCTCTGCCGCTACCGCCCACCGTGAGCATGAGACGCTTAGGTTTCCTGGCAGCAGAGCCGTGGAGGTGGTTCAGTCTGTTCTCCCACCCACACCCGAAACCCTCTCAACCAAACCCACCGCGGGCTGAGAAGGTACAGGAACTTCAACAGAGAAGGGAAGAAATTCACTCCGGGCTGGTCGCTGGAGCTTAGCGGCACAGATTAAATCAGCCCGTGACCAAGGCGCCGCACAGACTCGGTTCTCTGTGGCCTGAGGGCTGGGAGACCCGGGGCAGCCTCTGCGGGTTCCCGGGCAGCACCAGCGGCACAGTGCATTGGGCTGTCCCCCAGGACTCAGAGCTTTGGCTCCGAACATCAGCACGGAAAGGTTTCTGGTATCAAAATATTGTACGTGGCTGGTATTTGTTGAGTTTGGAATGGTGGAGAAGCGGCACACAGCATCGGTTGTGCTAGAGTCAGAGTTTCCTCGTCAGGAGGACTCAGTTACCAGAAAATGAGCCAAGTCATTGGCAGCTAAACAGCCTAAAAAAAAAACAGGAGCAGACATGAAATTATGGCTGGGGTAAAGCCAGTTTAAGCGGTCCCTCCCCACAGATGAGTTCATTCAGTCACGATGATGTGCAGAAAAAGTGGGGACAAGACACACGGCTCTGCCTCCTTGAGGTCAGTGTAGCCAGGACAGACCTTGTTGCTCTGACTCTCGCACCTGCTGCACACGCTTCCCTCTGCAGGGAACGCGCTCCCCTCCCTTTGTCCCTCCTGCTCGCACTTCAAATGTTTGTATCACCTTCCCGGGAGTGATAACACACTCTCTTAGCGGAGGGCACTTTAGAGTTTACAATACCCTCTTCAAGGACTTAGGTCACTTCACTCCCACTGTAGCCTGGCCGAGGCCATGGGGACAGGACCCCAGATCTCCTGACTCCTGATGCAGGGCAGGACACTCCTTGGGGGATGGCTCCTCCTGAAACCCGGCGGTACTCTGCCCACATCCTGTGCCCTGATACCTGTGTTTTGTGTGCGGGGGCAGATGGAGTTTTTTTTTTCCCTTGCCTCTTTTGTGTAGACTGCCAGGGCTGTGATGAAACCTCACCTGGTGGTGACCCTTCTTTCTTCTTCTTTACCTCTCCTGCCAGCAAACTGGAAGGAGGTTTTACTGAAATATATCAGCCCAGACCAGCTGCCTTTGGAGTATGGGGGCACCATGACTGACCCTGATGGAAACCCCAAGTGCAAATCCAAGGTATGGGCCCCAGGGGCTGGAGGTGACCAGGGAAGCCTGCCTCTACTGCACATTCCAGCTCACTCCACGCTCTGCTTCTAGATTAACTATGGGGGTGACATTCCTAAGAAGTATTATGTGCGAGACCAAGTGAAACAGCAGTATGAGCACAGCGTGCAGATTTCCCGTGGCTCCTCCCATCAAGTAGAGTATGAGATCCTCTTCCCCGGCTGTGTCCTCAGGTAGGGTTCTGGAGCCTTCCAGGACACCTCAGCCCTTTAGCCACAGGTGCTGGTGGAGGGCTGGGGTGAGAGGAGTCCTGGTAGCAGAACCCCAGAAATTCCCTAATCATGTCGGCATGGTGGGTGTCCCCTGCAGGTGGCAGTTCATGACAGAAGGCTCTGACATCGGTTTTGGAATTTTCCTGAAGACCAAGGTCGGGGAGCGGCAGAAGGCAGGGGAGATGACCGAGGTGCTGCCCAACCAGAGGTACAATGCCCACCTGGTGCCTGAGGATGGGACCCTCACCTGCAACAATCCCGGCATCTGTAAGTATGTCTGTCTTGGCTCGAAGCTCCTGCCCTAGACGTCTGCCTCTCGGGTCCCTCTTTCTCCAGAAATGTAGGCTCTCAGACTGTTAGAACTAAACGCAGAACTCCGTCAGTTCAACTCTGCCCTTGCACAAGTGAGGAAACTTAGACTTGGGGAGTGAAATGACTTGCTCAAGGTGACCCAGCTGGTTAAAAGCAGGGTGGGATTCTGACGCGATCCTCCCAGGCAGAGGTGAGTCGCAGAGCTAGCCGATCACAGGGGACATCGGTCCAGGTCTACCAGGGTTTGTGACTGTGACCAGACATCTCTTGGGGATTCCTCCCCATGCATCAGAGAGGCAGAACCGGCCGGGTGGGCACAGGGACCACAGGGCGAGCAGGGCCCCGGGAAGCCCAGTCTCCACGCCTCTGTACACAGAATGTGAATAGAAGCTCTAACCCAAAAGGAGTAGGAATAGCAGAGAGGCACTGGAAAAGGTGTTTAACCTCCCTCAACTTTGCAATTATCAATTAAGATCCCTTCAACTCAGCAATTCTACTTCTAGAAATTTAGTCTGCAGAAATATTTACACAAAGACGCAAAGTCGTAAGATGTTCCTCACAGCCTGGAAACTGGCAATACATTAAATGGCCTTAATAAGGTTCTATCAAATAAATAAATAATGGTCCATCCATAAATGGAGTAAAATATACCCGTTAATGAGAATAAGTTGACATGTAAGATGTCTGATACCTGTTAAATAAAGTACAAAATATAGCATATATGGTATACATTCACTTTGGTTAATAACAAGTGTGTACGTAGAAAAGAACTCTGGGGACTCGATAGGAACTCTCACGGTGGCGACCTCTGGGGCGGCAGGGAGCTCACAGAGGGATTTCATGCTCACACTGCAGCAGCTCCTCAAGCTTGTATTCAGTGTCGTTTCATGACAACATCCACGAGGAAGGAAAAGATTCCCAGCCAGGGCCACTGTCTGTGTGGAGTTTGCACATCCTCCCCGTGTCTGTGTGGGTGTCTCTGGGGACTGTCTGTTATTTTCCCCCATGTCCCAGAGACATGCACAAAAGGTGAATGGTGTGTCTTAACTGTCCCAGGATAACGAGTGTGTGTGTGTGAATGAGCCCGTCAGCGGAGTGGCGTCCTGTCCAGAGCCAGTTCCCGCCATGCTCCCTGAGCCGGGGGCGAGGCTCTGGCCACCTGTGACCCTGAACTGAAATAAGCTAGTTGGAAAGTCACTACTTTACTCGTTTGTATTAATCTTTCTTAAATGTATGCATAGCTGACATTTATTTCAATGTCTAATATTAGAAGAGTTTTGGGTATTTATTTAGAATTTTGGTGGTGTTTTCGTGACCAGAAATATGCCTTAGGAACTACATCAATTAGCCTGTGGTAAAACTGGTTTCATTAGACTGCGCTGTTTCACTGAAAGTCACCGAGCCTACTGATGATGTTAAGTGAGGACTTGCTGTAGTTCTGCAAATACAATTTATTTTACAATGACCATATACTACATTTATAAGCAGAAAACCACACACACACACACACACACACACACACACACACCCATCGAATCTCCACCTTCTCTCCTGTTGGAGCCACAGGACCAGGCAGGCATGGAAAAGCAATGAGAGCAAGGGCTTTAGCATCGAGCTGAGTAGGACTCGACTACTGCCTGACGTCCTTAAGCAAGTGACTCAGCCTTCCTGAGCTTCCGTTTCCTGATCGCTCCAATGGGGATCAAACTCTCCACCTCACAGGGACACAGGATAATTTAGGTGTGATAAGGCCTGTGTAGCACTTACATAATACCTGGCACATGGCGAGCACCGAACACACTTGAGCCACCATTATTGTTATTTGGGCAAGACCTGGGGGAGAAGGGCCATCTGGGAGCCAGTGCTGGAGATGGGAGAGGCCCTGTGCTCCCTTTCTGTAGCGGCCCCGCCAGGAGATCTGAACTGGCCCAACAGACATCTTGGCCTCTGGATTTCACCATCTGTACCATCTATACCTCTACACCATCACCCCAACCTTAGAAACTGTGTCTTCTCCCACACCCCAGGCAATTTTCGGTCTCTGCGGCCACCTCTTCACAGATGCTCTGTGGCGTGGCTCCCCGGGGAGGAGGAGGATTCTTGTTAGTGAGCAGCCAGGTCCCAGGGGAGAAGGCAAGTACAGTGTGCTTCGGCAAGGACCAGGCTTAGTACTAGCCCAGGTACTGTCATCCACAGTGCATAGATCATTTTGTACATTAAGTTTGATTTCCTTCCTTCCTTCCTTCTTTCCTTCCTTCCTTCCTTCCTTCCTTCCTTCCTTCCTTCCTTCCTTCCTTTTCTTTTCTTTTCTTTTTAGTGGAAAGGGTGGCTGAAGTAGAGAGAAGGGGTGTTCTCTCTTGCACAAAGTAGCTTGCATAGACACCAAAAGACCGAAGACGCCAGAGACTCCTAGGATCCTGATCCAGGATCTCTCGGCTGGAGACTGCCCTAGAGATAGATGATCAGGTCCACCCCTGATGTGACAGAGGAGAGAGCCCCGGGCCAGGGAAGTAATTTATTCAAGATTACACAGCCAGTAGCAGAGCCCAGCCCATTTTCCAGCCTTGCCCACAACCCTTCTGTAGTTTCTGAAGGACACCGGCTGAGAAGGGACCATGAAGCTTTTAACATGATCGGGCTTAGGTCTGCAAATCCCAAAATTATTTTAGTTCCTCTTGGATTCATTCCTGGATGGAACATTTATCTGCCTATGGGGCCTTAAGTGGGAACTGCTTGTTGTCCAGTCCCAGGGGGAGGAGAGGCAGGCCACAGTGTCCATGCCCCCTTCCCAGGTGTAAAGACAATGAGGTGGGTCAGCTGTTGTCCGGGGCCATGGCCTGGGTTAGACCTGCGCCCAGAGAGAACCCGGTGTTCGGGTACAAGCTCACCCGTGGGAGGGCAATGTCCCTGGAGAACTCGGCAACCCCTGCAAAGTGGAGCATAATCACCCAGCGGAGAATCGCAAACTCTGTGCCTGCCTCCAGTGGAAGGAGCACATTAACTCTCCCGGGCCGCTCTTGTCCTTGACCAAGTGTCCTCCATTCCTAAGGAGGAAAAACGAAGTCCAAATTGATTTTGCGTTTTTTCCCTCCCCCTCCACTAATATTTCCTGAGGGCCTGGGTGTAGAGTACTCTACTAGGAAAGAAAAAGCTTCAGAAAAGAAGATCTGGACCTTTCCAGGAGTGGCGGATGCAGTCTAGAAGGCCTGCCGCACTGGATGAGGGTTAAACGGCAGTGCCAGGCAGCGCGGAGACGAAAAGAGCCCAGCATGCATCGGGGGGCCTGGTTTCTGAGTCCGGCTTGGCCTCTAATTCTCAGATTGTTTTGAACGAGTGTCCCTCAATAATTAAGTTTTCCTCACCCCCTTAAAATGAGGGGAGCAGGCTAGAGGAAGAAATCTTTATTGGGGGTTTAGGGACTCCCCAGAGCAGTGATTATAAATCTTAAAGACCAACACCTCCCTCTCTGTAGCAAATAGTGTCTAATGTCTGCTTTGCTATTCTGAAATATAGTAACTCACACAGATAATTTAAAAATCAATGTATTCTCCTACTTGGAGAAATAAAAGGAAGCTAATTTAGAATATATAATTTTTTTTCAGTACATCAATGAGAGGGCACAGTACAACCACACCCCACCCCACCCCCTTCAGAATGGCACCTTTCCCACTGGGAACCACTGCCCCAGAAGGTCCATGATGGGCCCCAGGGGATCTGAGTTTGTGTGAAAATTCCATCTGATGACAAAATCATCAGATTCTCAAGGGGGTTGGTTCCCCAACAAAAGTTAAGGAGTGCTCGCTTGGAGGATCTCGGGGGGCTCTACGAGTCTGTGACTACATGATTTGTGTCAAAATGAACCTCATAATTCATGAACTCCACTTCCCTCGGGCCTGGGCCTCAGAACAGCTCCTTCCTTGTTTCTGAGGGTAGAATATCATGCTAGGCAGAGCCATCGCCATGGTTCTTGGTCCAAGGAGCTCAAAGCCTTCTCCAGCACAGCTGACTCTGGTTGCTAAAGCTCTCATCTGTGGCAGAGAGGAAGCTCCCCTCTTGCCAGAGGGACTACTGGTCTTGAAACACCTCGGGCATAGAGAGAAAATCAATGACTGATATTCATTTCACACCATGAAGAAATGGTGGGTGGTGTGACTACCCTCAGGCTAAGCTATGCATTTTATCTGGGGGCAGGAAAGGGGAAAGGTTAAATCTCAGAATTAAACATACAGTTATTTTTTTTCTGGGAAAAGTGAGAAAAGACCAGGATAGGAAAGGGGCAGAGCTAGCTTTTGTTTTCACATTCTGTTCTCTTGAAGGAGTATTTGACCGAAATGGAACAACCTCTCAAATCAATCAATCAATCAATCAATCAAGGAAGGGTTAGATTAAAGGCAGTCTGTGCCTTAAGCAAGGCTGGAATTGCCTTTTCTGCCAACTGCAGGCCCATTTTCTCTCCCTAGAGGAAATCACTCCTAACAGATCTTATCTATTAGCTTATCAAATATTTCCCATCCCTTTAGACCAGTGGTGTCCAACCTGCGGCCTGCAGGTAGCATGCGGCCTAGGGATGGCTATAAATGCGGCCCAACACAAAATCATAAATTTACTTAAAACATTTTTTTGCTCATCAGTTTTCATTAGTAAGTTTGTGTATTTAATGGGTGGCCCAAGATAATTCTTCTTCCAGTGTGGCCCAGAGACACCAAAAGGTTGGACACCCCTGTGGGGTAGACAAGTTACATGTTGCCATAATACACAGGACATGTACGCACATGTATACAGTCATGGGAATTACTGGGACATCTGTTATTCAATGTATGTTGGGTATGGTCATACTGAAAACTTTCCTTTTAGAACAAGAATCTGAGTAGAACTTGGGAGTGTAGGTAGACAAAGTGGCAGAGCCAAAAATTTTTTTCTTACATCTATAGTAACAAAAATTTTACAAACTATTTATAAGATGTCCTGCAGTTTGCTCTTTTGGCCTAAGGATACATTACGGATAATTTCCCCAGTCACCTAACAGATCTTATCTCTTAGCTTATCAAATATTTCCCATCCCTTTAGACCAGTGGTGTCCAACCTGCGAAGCTAACCTCTTTCTTTTAATATCAGAACAGTTATTTCACCATATGGATTGCGATATGAACTTTTTAAGCAATTCCCCTTTGAACATTGGCACTTTCCCAAGCTTTTAGGTCTTACAGACAGAGGTGCAATGAGCATCTTTGTCTGTTTATATTCCTGTGAGATAAATCCCTGATTCAAAACCTTGACACAGGGTGGGGCTCCAGCTCGGGGAAATTCCGGCTTTGTCACTTCCTCACTCGGCAACATGGTGACCTCCTTTTTTTACAAAACATAAACCAGGACTAATGCTGAACTCGTAGTTATTTTGAGGAATAGTGGAATAACATACAGATTACCAACCCAGTGCTGAGACACATAAATTGCCATTGTTGCCATTACTATTATTATTGTAACAACCACTGCTTCTACAAGTTCTCCCTTGCCCCTTTCAAAGCCCAGTTCAAGCTCTATAACTCCTCTAAAAAGCCTTTCATGTAATTGCAGTTTATAGGGCTTTCTCTTTCCAGGCTGTTCCAGATGTGGTTGTCTCATTCATCTGGCACTTGGCATGGTCTTATATGTATTTTTCTCTCTCCACGATCATCTTGTCAGTCTAGCTAGACTCTTGCAGAAGGTAAAGGACCATTGCTTATGCTACCTGCATCCTCATTACCGACTGCATTGCCTTGCTCAGTCAACAAAAAGCCCTGTCCCCAAGCCCTTTGTCAGAATTGCCTGAATGTCTGGTTTTATGCCTCCCCTCAGATGTCCTGCGGTTTGACAACACCTACAGCTTCATTCATGCCAAGAAGGTCAATTTCACTGTGGAGGTCCTGCTTCCAGACAAAGCTTCAGAAGAGAAGATAAAACAACTGGGGGAAGTCACCCCAAAGTAACGCCTCCTCCTACAGAAGGCCTGGCTCCCTCAGTGTCTCCCTGTCAGTTTCTATCCCTTGTAGCAGTCATTTTCCCAGCACCCTGATGCCAAAAGAAACTGGGCTAGAAGAAAGACTCAGCTGAGCCTGGGGAGCTATGATTTCAGAATTAAGAGGAAGCATAGCAGCAGAGGGTCTCCTGGCCTTTTGAGTCCCTAGGGGCTGGGCACTGTGATAGGATCTATTTGTCCTGCAAGCTGTGCCAGTGTCACCTACCTGTGACAGCTGAGACAGGAAGGTGGTACCACAAGGTGGCAGCAGGGAAGAAATTAGAGAAGGGGAGAGATTGAGACTTAACATTTCAGGGAAGCCAGCAGCAGGGGAGGAACGTGCAACCAAATGAACACGTAAGCTTAGATCATAATGAGGAGTAGCAAGGTACCCAGTTGCTAGAGTTATGGTGGAGGTCAGAGGCTCTTTGAAACTTTCTGTCACTCAGGCTGGGATCCTTTGGCTTTTCCCAGGTCTCAGGAGATGGTACAGAGTCAGCACTGATCTTCCCACTCAGCGGGTAGATAGGCAGGTCTTTCCCTCACCTTGAGAACTTCGGCAACTCCTGGGTACCACTGGCTGCTGCTTTAATTACTAATAATTGTCATTGATTCAGAGCTTCCTCGGACAGTGAGCTTTGGTCTGGTACCCAGCCACTGTCATCCAATGAGAACAAAGCACAGGGAAATTACCTTCAGGGGGATTTCAGCTCTGGGAAGGGAGGGGAAGAGAGGTTGGGATGGATGTGAGTCCTGAGACTTCCACCCCCCTGTTCAGTGTTGCCAGCCTCTCATCAAGTAACTCTTCATTTGATTAACCACACAAAAATGACAAATGGGATCCAGACAGAACTCAGGGCATTTGCCAGCTGAGTTTTCCATGGTGCCCATCAACCCGCTTCCTGACTGACCCGAGTAAAGCCTTGGCAGTATGGTGGGTGCTATGGGTTCCTAGTGCCTGGTGGGGCCAGCATCTGACAGAGCCAGAGGCTGGGGGCAACCACAAATAGCCTCGCAGGTCCCTCCGCCTCCCCACCCATGGTGACAAGCAGGGATAATCATGGGGCCGCTCAGGGACCAGGCGCTGGAGGGCATGGACCCTGCGGGCAACCACAGCATTAATCACAATCCCAGGTCCTGGGCTGCACAGGAGCTCAGAACGCGGAAAAGCGGCCCAGCCTGGGTAGCTGGTCTGGAGAAACTGAGGGAGCAAAAGGAGGGTGCCCGCGGCTGAATGGGCCCCAGCAGAACCCTCAGGAGGACATCCCGACCTTGGTTTACAGTGCTCTGTTAGGAAAACTAACCATTGAATAAAGCAACGTTCAGTGCGCAGAGAGTGCAAGTCAATGCCTACCGCATCGCTGCTTCCTACTTAGCACCCAGAACCCTAAATTGCCGCTTCAGGCGCCTAGCAAAGCATACCTGCTACTAGATGGGCACATGCGCAGAAACCACACGCTACTCTTTTAGGGTGTACGCTTTCCGTGGGGCCCAACGGCCAACTTGCCTTCTGATTGGCCTGGCTAGTCGGCTGTCTTCCGCCATCTTTGTTAGGGGCACTAAGGATACTCCTGACAGCCTTCACAGTCAGGGCGGAGGCCCCGCCCCACTCCAGCTTCAGAAAGCGTGCAAGAGGTTTTTGCGCGCGGACACATACTGGTCTAGCGAAAGCGCTCGGGGCCGGCGGTGGGCCTTCTTTTGGAGGGGGGCGGGGCGGGGGGGGAGCAACAATCACGTGGTGTTAGGGACCGTCTTCTAATTCCGCGCCAGCACTGCCAGTGTTTCAGGGGCTGAGGATCTCTTTGAGCCTGGAGCCCAGCTTCCGGAGAGGTGTCACCTCTATCTGGGCTACGGACTACCCGTACACGACCCTACAGAGACAGCGACACCCAGGGCTGAAAATGGGAACCTTAATAGGGTGTCAGTGGTCTTCATATTTTCCAATTTTATTTAATGATAATAATAAAAGTTAATTCTTTAATGAACGCCTACTGGGTTAGCATACAACTCTGTGTTTACCTTCTTGGGTTATTGCAAATATTCAAGGAAATAATACATGCTAAAGAGCCTGGTACAAGTGAGCACTCAATAAGTGTTGGCTACTCATTTTTTTCAGAGGTGGCTAACAACTAATAGGCACCACCCCTGGAACCCAGGACTGCCTATCTTTAGTGGCTGTGTCTTTGTGCGCTCATACCCCTTGTTTCTCTGGCCATTCAGTCATTCATTCAAGGTCCTGAGCCCCAGAGGTTCTTAGGGGCATACCAATACAGTTTAGACCCAGTGCTTGTTCATCTAACATGGCATCTGTCGGGAAGGGACAGCCACCTCGCCAGGGTGCTCGCCATTCACTCCCCCAGGCTCATTTACTGAGCTCGTTTTAAGAGCAGAGGAGCTGAAGCCAGCCCCAGCTTCATCACTTAGCAGCTGTATGACCTGGGAAAGTGACCCATCTTTTCTGTACCTCGATTTCCTCGTCTGTAAAATGGAGGGTCACAGGCTGATGGGAGAGTTTAAGGAAGTAACCTGTCTAGAATCTTTAGCTGGTAAAGTTTATAGCTGTTTTTCTTTGGCCAATGGTCTGGCCATTAATAAACACAATAAGTGATGACATGTAATAATCATCATGCCAAGAGTAAACGATGTCGTGCTCCCCATTTAAGAAATAATAAAGCGAGGCTCGGAGAGGTACAGAAACTTGAGGTCACACAACTATGCAGTGTAGCTGCGAAGTGTAGCATACACCGTTGAACGCCGGCCTCTTTGGCTGTCAAACTACAGTCAGTCCTGGGAAGAGGATCGTGCCAACCTCTTAACCGCCGAAAAAACATGAAGGAAATTAATCTGTAAAACTCAAGCCTGTGAGAGGGGCTTCTGTGCGTGGGGAAATTTATAGACGCTCCCTGCTGGTGGGGGACAGCGCTACCTGACCTTCAGTCTGGGACCTTCAATCGGTCCTGCGGCGTTGGACCGGAGCACCAGGTGGAAGCTGAGGCGGCAGCGGAGGCAAGACTGGCTGCAGTGACTGGGGCCTCAGCAGAAGCGCCATGACCGAGTCACCCCCGCGGGGAGCGGAGCGCGACCTTTTCCGGGACACGTGGGTGCGATACCTGGGTGAGAGTGGGGCGAGGGGCATGGAGACGCACCGCCCCCCCTCTCCCCCTTAGCTGGGGAAGTAGGGGCTGCCAGATGCCGGTTCGGGTCCCGGAGAAGGTGGTGGATCTTAGTTTTTATTCTGCCCCGGCTAGAAATTGAGCTCAGAGAGGGCTAGGGATTTGGCAAAGGTCACCCAGCTCTGGTCAGCCGAGCCCTGTCCTTGGAGTCTCTGCTGGTCCTGTCTCCCAGGTGGAAGCTCAGATCCTGCTTGGAGGGTTGGAGTGAGCAGGTTGCCTTCCCTGGCATGCCTGGGCAGTGGCTGTGGAGTCAGAGTATCTGGTCTATCCCAGCTTTTCACTGGCTGTCTGAGCCTGTTTCCTTGTTGGCAAAAAGGAATGAACACAGGGCTTCTCATCAGGTGGTAGTTGCAAGGGTAGAATGAGATAAAGCACAGGAAGGCCTGGCACATACACGGCGAGTGCCTGGTCATTGGAGCTGCCCTTGGTCAGTCACTGCCACTGCCTGCGCCCCCATTAGTGCAGATGCTTCTAGAATCCAGATTGGGAGTGGGAGTGAGTGAGTGATAACAGTGACTGTACTCAGCTTTCCCATGATGGCCCTGAAGTTGAAGTGGGCACCATGGGTGCCATTTTGTAGGCTGGAAAACAGGCTCAGAGAGATAAAATCACTTGTCTAAGGTCATCCAGCTTCTGTTTAGCAGCTGGGACTAGAACCAGCTCACTGGAGTGCCTCATTGCGGAACAAACCATGGGCTCCAGGATGAAATGTCCTCTCCCCTGACCAGGCTACGCCAATGAGGTTGGGGAGGCCTTCCGCTCCATGGTGCCAGCAGCTGTGGTGTGGCTGAGCTATGGTGTGTCCAGCTCCTACGTGCTGGCTGATGCCATCGACAAGGGCAAGAAGGCAGGAGCCGTGAGTGTTAATCTGCCCCTCAACACCCCACCCCAGTCCATTCCCCTCATGGTTTAGTCCACAGCCTTGCATGTGATAAAATCACTGTGATAAAATCACTGTAGTTAAAGCATGTGAACAGTCCAGTTCCCATAACCTCACCTGGTGCAGTCCCCACCCCAGTCCTGTTTGTAGGATTGCGAACCCTGCCCCCACAGCCCTATGTGTGACATAGTTTATAACCTAGCCCTGGATGTGGGCAAGTCTACCCCCAGCCCTAAATATGGTACAGTCCAGAACCCAATACTAGTATGGTCGGTCCCTGCCCCTCCCCCACTTCCCTTTTCCTGACCCAGCCTCATGCCGCTTGTCCACAGGGCTTCCTGACTCTGCCCCCACTGTGTTAAGTTTCTCTTGTGCCCTGCAGGTGCCAAGCCCTGAAGCAGGCCGCAGCACCAGGGTGACCGTGGCTGTGGTGGACACCTTCGTGTGGCAGGCTCTGGCCTCTGTGGCCATCCCAGGTTTCACTATCAACCGGGTGTGTGCAGCCTCTCTCTATGTCCTGGGCACTGCCACCCGTTGGCCTCTGGCTGTCCGAAAGTGGACCACCACTGCACTGGGACTCCTGGTCATCCCCGTCATCATCCACCCTATTGACAGGTGGGCACTGCTTCCAGCCTCAGGGAGCATTCACTACGTGGGTGGAGATGAGCCCTGAGAGGTGTGGGGTGTACTCACTTTGCACAGAACAATAGCAGCAGAGGGAGGGCTGGGACTCGGCTCCAGAAACATATGACCTGGCAGGTACTTTGGCAGTAAAGGCAGGGGTTGCCTGGAGGGTATAGGATACAGGACAAGTAAATTCCCAGAAAAACAAAACAAAACTTAGAATTCTAAAACAACCAAAGCAGGCCTAAGCAGGTGCACCCTGGAGGGTTTTAGTGACAGAATTGTTTTGTGAAACTGAGAAGTTGTTATGCTGCTTTCAGGCATGGCTGAATCTAGGCACACAAATGATGTCATTAGGTGTCTGGGTCTCCTCATCCCACTACCCTTTTCTCTGTCCCACCCCATGTTGGCTTTATTCACTTTCCCCTCATAGGAGCTGAGATGGCCCTTAGCAGCTCCCATCCCACCAGCTTAGAAAGCCCCATAGGAATCTTCTTAACAGTGACAGCAAAAATCCCAAGGAAGGCTGTCATTGGTCCATTGTAGACTGGGGGCTCACCCTTGAGCCAGTTTCACTTTTCTGATTGGCCAGGCTTGGGTCATGCGCCTGCTCTTAAAACCATAGATGGGGTCAGACCAATATGGAGTGGGAGGAGGAGTCTTTCTCCAAGGGAACATAGCTGACCCTGAGGCCCTGAGTGAGTCTTTTACCCTCTCTGTACCTCAGTTATCCCAACTAAATAAAGAAGAAGGTGATGGCTGTCCCTTGGATGGCACTTGTGCCCTGTATCTGGAGAGTCCCTTCCTCAACCCTGACCTCCTGCCTCCCATTCCCCCATTAGCACCCCTTGGTCACCTGCTCATCACCCTTCATTGTCTCACAGGTCAGTGGACTTCCTTCTGGACTCCAGCCTGCGCAAGCTCTACCCCTCAGTGGAGAAGCCCAGCTCCTCCTGACCCCACCTTGGTACCTGGCCTGGGGGTTCGCCCACTCCCTGCTCTGTTCCACCCTCCTCCTGCCAGCAGATGAAATGCTTGGCTCCCTGGGGTCCAAGGCCCTGGCACCTGAGTGGGTTTGAGCTGCATGAAAACGGAGACAAAGGCCTCAAGGAGCAGCAGCTGCAGCAACTCAGACGGGGGCAGGACGTGACCCCTGTCTGCCTCCATGGAATTCATGATACTGAGAGGGAAAGGTCCCTGAGCGGGCCCAGCCCTATCTTTTGCCAGGAAAGCAATCCTCCCATGGAGGATAAGGAATATGGCCAAGATCACTTGACAGACTGGGGACTCAGGACTCCCAGAAGCTCAGCCACGTCACCCCAAGGTGGCGTGGCTGGACGGAGGAGCAGCAGGCGCTGGGAGAACGCAGGTGTGCAGTGGCGGGGGCCCTGAGGACTGATCCTCTGGCCGGCCCATCTCTCGATGAGGGGCTGCTGGGGCCTAGAAGGCAGGACAGCCCTGGTCCAATAAATCCTCAAGAAGTTGAGTTTTCTTCTTTTTTGTTGGGGATGAGCAGGAATGTGGTGGTAGAGAGCAGAGCCGAGGGCCCTCAGGGGTGGAGGCTGACTCCTCAGGCCAGGTGTCGCTCACAGTGGCCAACACTGGGCCTTCTGGTCCCTCCCCCGCTCACCAGGGCTCCCCTGCAGATGCCTGGGTGTCCACCCTTAGTGCTGCGGACTCTTTCAAGGAAGGCATTGCCCTCTCTCTGCGAGCCTCCGTAAGCACCTACGCCTTTGGGAGGGGAGCCTGTTGGGCATATACCACCTGAGCCTGAAGGTGCCTGAGGTGAAGACAGCCCCCATATGAGTGTCACATGAGACTCCCATGAAGGGATGCAGGAGTCCTGGAGAAAAGGGAGTGATCCATGCCTGCCACCCCACCACACTTCCCCACTTCCCCACACCCCCTTGAAAGTTTGAGCCAGGCAAAGACCAGTTCTGGCCAAGGTCCTGGTCCTCCCCCTCACAGCCTAGGTACAGCCCAGTGGGCTAACCCTACCCCCCAAGAGACCACCCGCACCTGGGCAGGGACTTACAGGGGCTGTGGGTCGTGGGATACTGCTGGTGAGACAGGATGGGGACCCAGGGGTTTTGGCTCCTCCTGTTGGGGTGTCTGCATCTGCAGGATGAGTCTGGTGGCCTTCCCCAGAGTTGGGGTCCCTGAAGGGATGGGGTGGGCCTTTCTCTCCTGCCCTTCTCTTCCCACGCTGGCAGGATCCCATTCCCAAGCTCCCCGTGACCTCCTCTGCCCAGTTTCCAGCGGCTTCCCTGGGTCTTAAATGCTCTGAGCCCCCCTCACTCCTCTGCCTTCTCTCTGCCTCCTCCCACACCCCTCTCCAATTCGGCACTGT
>PVKM010023560.1:0-21096 GCA_004027735.1 Carollia perspicillata | reverse complement strand
TATAACTCAGGTATTGGAAACTGATTTCATTATCTTCCTCTTAGTCAATATATTTCCTCATTGTTGTCATGAAACCACCCTCCTGACCTCAGATGTTCCCTACCTTATAGTTACTCCTGACTTTTCCCTCTATAACGATCCACATTTAATCATCCCCTCAACCTTTGGGAGATTTACCAGTGTGTGGCCCTTTGTCTCCATTCTCCTGCTACACTGCTCCTCCGTGTACCTTGTATATCAGTTTCAGCAATAGCTTTCTAGGTGGTCACCAGTCTCTAATTCTTTCTTTGCTCTACAACTGGTAGCGACTTACACGCCATTTTCCATCCCGTCACTTCCTTTTCCAGAATATATTTCCTCTCTCCTGGCAGGCCATGTCCAGGCTTCAGGCTATCTTTCCTGGCATTTGAGGCTTCTTGTCAGCTGGATCCTGGGTCTTCCTTGGCTTTTGTGCTTTTGCCAGTTCCTCTGCTCTGGCCAGCCCATTTTTCTCCCTAAGCAAAGAATCACTAATTCTGCCTCCATACTTTTGCCCTGTGTTTCCTTCAGTTCCAGAAGAGGCCTTCCTTACTGCTTTACTCATCCCTGTCCATCACTACGTGAAAACCTAGAAAGATCGCCTCCCCCAGGAAGCCTTCCCTGACCGAGCCTCAGCCCACTCAGACCCTCTCTATTTTATATTCTCTCGGCATTTTATATTTAGTCTCTCTGATCAATTTGTATTGTCTTTTTGTTACTGTGCCTTTGTGTGTCAAATCCAGAGCTTCTTCCTTCCCCCTATTACACTATAACTTCTTCTAGGTCTGGAATCATGTATTTGGTGGTGGCGGTAGTGTTCTAAAGTCCGTTAGAACAAGTTTATAGTGGGAACACTTTGTTTTCTAGCCCAAAGTCAAAGCCCTAGAGTCTAGGGTGAAATTCTTTCCACCCTGAGATGTGTATTAGTTTCCTTCTGAAATTCTTTCCAGCCTTGAGGGGCACAGCTGCTCTCTGGTGTCCCCAAAGAGGTAGGTGAAACAGTCCCAGATCTCACCCCAACAATTACTGTGCTACAGCGAGGAGACATTGGTATAAGGTCAGGGAAGCACACAGGAGGAAGGAGTGGGGTGGAGAGGGGGCTTTGGGGACCACAGTTCAAGGAAGGGGTTGGGGTTCTTCCTTGCGAAGGCCCCGTGAGGTTTGAATTGGGAGAGGACTTGGAGTAGGAAGAAGGCCTCTAGCTCCTCCTCCTGTCTCTTCCCTCCTGCAGCGAGAGCAGGATGAGAAAACGAGTGCAGTGAAGGAAGAGCTGAAGTACTGGCAGAAGCTCCGGCATGACTTGGAGCGGGCCCGGCTGCTGATTGAGCTGATTCGGAAGAGAGAGAAGCTCAAGCGGGAGCAGGTGAGGAGGAGCTCCGAGCCCCGTGACTGTGGTTCAATAACTTTTTCTCCCGCCATCGGTGTGTTAGCAGGAGACCTGGAGCCCCTGCCTGGTGTAAACTTTCTGCCCTTCTTGCTCCAAGGCCTGCTTGCTCTGTTGTGCTGCTGGTAGCTTCTCATCGGGGGTTCAACTTCTGGTGACCTCAAGCACAAGCTTGATACATACCTGGGCCAATCCTTGGAGTTTCTTACCCGGACTCTCAAGGGGAGCCTGGCCTTAAGAATCTTGAAAAGCTTCTGAGGCCATTCTGACAGACATCACCTCTGGCCTGGGAGCTTCGGAGGGCCCTTTAAACACTTATGGTCTTGATCATTTAAGTTTTCCAACCTCTCTTCAAGGGTATTCTAAGCCTCTAAGTGTGGGGGATGTTGAGGTAGGTAGTTAAGAATATGGGCTATGGCACCAGACCACCTGGGTTTAAATCCTGACTCTGCCATTCACTACTTGGGTGACACTGAGTAAGTTACTAAATCTCCTTATATCTCAGTTTCCTCAACTGTGAAATGAAAGTAATGCTAGAACCTACCTCATAAGGTTGTTGTGAGGATTGGATGACTTACATATTTAAAGGCATAGAACAGTGCCTAGCATATATTAGGGGCCGCAGTGTCAGCTGCTGTCATCATCATTATTGATACTCTTTGCCTCCCTGAAGTGTCTCCTGCAGTGCTCTGCACGTGGCAAAGAGCAAATACTATTAAATGAATGATAAGTCCAAGCTCTTTTCTCTGGTCCAGGACTAGTAGCTATTACTTGCATGCTTCACAGGCCTGGGTTAAAGATGTTCTTCCTCTCTTTCTCCGAACTCCCAATTCACTGTTCAGCCCCAGCACAAGGCCTGAGTTTCCACCTCTGAGACTGGGCAGCTCTTGCCATACCTAGGGTGGATGGCCACACAGGATATCTCAGAACCTTCTCCATGGATTCAGACTGTCTGCCATCCCAGGCCTGATTCTGCGGCTGGGCTTTTCTTCCTGCCTCTGGTTCACAGAAATGAAAGGGAAAAGGAAGCAAGCAGGCCTGTTTTGATATAGCCAAGAGGCAGGACTTTTCATAGTCTGATCTATGGCTTCCCAACCTTTGCACGATAGGCACACATAGAAAGTAACATTTCCCAGCATGCTACTGTAAATACGGGAGGCTGCTTGCTGCTTGAGGGGTAAGCTTCGAGGCCCCAGTCACTCCAGGCCAACCCAGACCTTCCAAAGGCCAGTGGGATCAATATCTCAGCACAGTAGGTGGGAATTTGGGCCCAGGGCACTTTTATGTCATCCATGTGCTCTTTGGGCAAGTTCAAACTCCTGCAGATGTGGATTCAAATCTCTCTGCTCTTTTCTAGCCAGGTGACCTTGGGTTAGTGAGGACTCATTATATTCTTCCCAAACCTCAGGCTTCAGATTTATAAAATGGGGATAAAAAGTTTCTCCTTCAGGGTTATTGTGATAAGGAACATAAATAGAGAGGCAGTGTGGCGTAGCCATCAAAAGCACACACTGTGGAACCAGACTGCCTAGGACGAGTCCCAGCTCTGTCCCTTATTAGCTTTGTGACCTCGGGCCAGTCAGTCTCTCTGTGCCTCAGTTTCCTCTTTGTAAAATATCTCATCTGTACCTAACTCATATACTCACTTACGTTACATAAAATGCTTAGAATGTTACTTGGCACTTAGAAAGGACTATAAAAATGTTAATTATTCTTATAGTTGACTCTTGAAAACTGTGGGCATTAGTGGCTCTGGCCCCCTACTTAATTTAAAATCCACATAAAACTTTTGACTCCTGAAAGATTAAACTACTAATTTCTTACTGTTGACCAGAAGCTTACTGCTAATATAAATAGTTGATTGACATATTTTGTATATTATATGTATTATGTGCTATATTCTTACAATAAAGTAAGCTGGAGAAAAGGAATTGTTAAAATCATAAGGAAGATAAAATACATTTACAGTATTTATTGAAAAAAATCAATGTATGGATGGATTTGCTCAGTTCAAACCTGGGCTATTCAACTGTCAACTGCATAATTATTGTTGCTCTAAGTGTTGGTGTGGTGCTTGATACATAGGAAACATCCACATAGTGGTGGTAGCTGTTAGTTTCTTTATTTCTAGGCTGTACATTAAGTGCTAGCTCCTTATAAACTGGTCAGCTTAATAATAGCATGTAAAAATTTATTATAAAAATTTTTTATAAAATTTGTTACACAAAAAGTCAAGTTGTCAAGAAAAAGTTCAGTGCCTCTTTGTGGCAGGATGGGGGAGGGGGTGTGTCCTGATTTCTCCCCACCTCCCCACAGATCAAGGTCCAGCAGGCCGCCATGGAGCTAGAGCTTATGCCATTCAATGTTCTGCTGAGGACAACATTGGACTTGCTGCAGGAGAAGGATCCCGCACACATCTTCGCTGAACCTGTCAACCTGAGTGAGGCAAGTTCCCCCTACCCCGCTCCCTGAGTAGTAAGCCCCTCTTGAACTGGCAACAGGGTCTGAGGAGGCCAGGAGGGCATTGGGTGACAGAATACACAAAATCTGGGGGTGTCTGGTAAGGCTAGTGTACTTGCCCGTGACAGGGGTCAGCAGGCCCGGGTGGGCCAGGGCTCTGGGGCTCCGAGTTAGCCCAGAATGGCCAAACCACAACATGGGGAGGCAGAAGTGCCTGTGCAGGGTGCATCTGTTTGGCTAGTAAATGGTTGTTGTAAATGTACAGGTTTTATATGTTTAGGTTCCAGATTACCTGGAATTCATATCCAAGCCAATGGATTTTTCTACTATGAGGCGGAAGCTGGAGTCCCATCTGTACTGCACCTTGGAGGAGTTTGAGGAGGACTTTAACCTTATAGTTACCAACTGCATGAAGTATAATGCTAAAGACACAATTTTCCACCGAGCAGCTGTCCGCCTGCGGGACCTGGGAGGGGCCATCCTGCGGCATGCCCGGCGGCAGGCAGAGAACATCGGCTATGACCCCGAGAGGGGCACCCACCTGCCCGAGTCACCCAAATTGGAGGACTTTTACCGCTTCTCCTGGGAAGATGGTGAGAAGCCTGAATGGGTGGAGAGGAGAGGGGCTGAGAAGAGGCACGAGGACAGAGCCCAGAGAGCCAGGAATCAGGGTGGGTCTTGGGGCCATAGGGTACACTCTAGGAGCAAAGCTTGGGGTGGGCACAGGCTGGAATACACCTGCTTGTAGCTGGGACGGTTCCAAGGATTAAAGTTTAACTAATTCACTGAGCACTTCCTGAATGCTAGAAAAGGGAGATCGGGTACTAGCTGTCTGCTTGAAAAGCTAAAGCCTCAACTGGGGTCTTCTTCTCCTGGACCCTTCTGTATGGCATTGGAGCCATGGGGGAGGGAAGTGCAACGCTGCTGTGTGTCTTATTCATCTGGAAGAGTGCAGGTAGAGGACTAGAAAATGGAATTGCCTCTGAGCCCCACTCTCTGCCTGCCCTTGCACTCTCCTTCTTGATAGCAGCAGCCAAACAGTCACTGAGGCCAGGGGATTGCCAAACTGCGTTGTGTCTTCTCCATGGAGCCCATAATTGTGATTGTGGACTGCTTCCTGCAGATGTTTTCCAGATTCTGATTTTGTCCCTGTGGCTGCCCTGCGGGCAGCAGTGGTACCAGGGCCAAGGCCCCAGAGTGATGTTGGTGGAAGCCACTGGCCCAGGCATTCCAGAATATCTTGCATCTGAAGGGTTCAGCCCCTCCCCCTTGCCCTGGGCTGAGCAGGTCCTTCAGTCCCTTCTGTCCTTCCTTCTCCCTGGCAGTGGACAATATCCTCATCCCAGAGAACCGGGCCCATTTGTCTCCGGAGGTGCAGCTGAAGGAGCTGCTTGAGAAACTGGACCTGGTGAGTGCCATGAGGTCCAGTGGGGCCCGGACCCGTCGCGTCCGCATGCTGCGCCGCGAGATCAACGCTCTTCGGCAGAAGCTGGCACAGCCGCTGCTACCACAGCCACCCTCAGTGAACAAGACTGTGTCCAATGGAGAGCTGCCAGCAGGGCTTCAGGGAGATGTGGCTGTGCTGGAGCAGGCCCTGCAGGAGGAGCCAGAAGATGATGGGGACAGAGGTGAGAGACAGGCATGGGCAGGCAGGGTGCTGGAGGGGAGGGGAGGGGAGCAAGAATTAGGCTGAAATCCCGTAATAGAAGCATCTTTCCTTAAGTTTAGGTCTACCTTTGTGGGCAAGCAGAAGCCCTCAGAGGGGTCACACATACTTCCATGTATACCCAGGGTTGATATTCAAAATATTTAACAATCAGTCGAGACCACAGTTTATCAGTCTGAGTAGATGTTGACTGTTGTGTTGGAGTGTACTCCTGGTGGCCACTGCTGTGGATATTTAGTTGCTGGGTTGTGGGCAGGCAGGTCAGGGAGTTTGATATGCTGGGGCCCAGCAGCTGTTATTAAGCAGTAAAGAAGTATTTCTGTATTTTGTACCTGATATGGTCATATTGCACGTACCAGTTAAATATCAACTCACCTTATACCATTATGTAGAGAGGGTTTTAGAGCAGCTCTGGTTGAAGTGTGGGGGGATAGAAAAGAGAGACTCTAAAGATAGTCTGGGCTCTTAAACTACTTCATGGCTTTGACCTTAGCTGGCCAAGTCTGTAGGCTCATCCCAAGCAGAAAGTCCAAATTAAAAAAGACAGCTGGGGAAATAATTCTCAGAGACTTGGGCTTGCAATCTGAGCTGTTTCCCATTCTTTCCACTTCACTGGGGACAGAATTATCCCTTCTACCTGTCCTTGGATCTTAGCCTATGGCTGGGGAGGGCCTGTCATCCATACATTCAGAAAGTTGGGAATTATTTCTAGAAGGAAGGGGGCCGAAGTGCAGCAAATGGCCCATTTTATTTTAGGTTGGAAGAGAATGGGGACATGGCTGAGAGGGTCATATTTGGCTCCAGAGGGCTTTGTGTTCATTGTGATTCTTCCTGACTCTCCATGTGGGAGTCATTATGCCCCTTGTATCCCCACTGCTGGGCTGTGGCAGCACAGTCATGCCCTGTGGCCCAGCTGCAGCAGCTGCTCCTGGAGGGTTTCAAACCAAGTTCTCAAGATTCAGATTAGGGAAGTCTCGGCTGTGGTTTAGAAGTCTCAGTTTTAAAAGTTTCAAGGTGGTAGGTAAATAGACATGTTTGGGGACCACCAGTTTAACTTGGCCTCATTTTTCCATATCTGTAAACTTATTCTTTCTGCTTATCCCATTTGTTTCACTTGGGTGACATAAAACAAAGTACACTGAAAGATGGAAAAACAGTGGAGCCTAATGAGAATTGTAGACCCCTAATCTGTGTAGCTGAGACCTACCTAATTACTGATTAACCTGGGGGCTTTTGACTCTCTCAGGTATGGAGTGATGGTCCATAGCCCTTGCTTCATCAGACTCACCGAGTCAGCTTAAAGAAAATGCCCCATCTTTAGAGGTTTGGTTTCACTTAGTCTGGAATGGGACCTC
Organism: Carollia perspicillata; assembly: GCA_004027735.1. Lineage (NCBI taxonomy): Eukaryota > Metazoa > Chordata > Mammalia > Chiroptera > Phyllostomidae > Carollia > Carollia perspicillata. The sequence goes on along the minus strand of PVKM010023560.1, from coordinate 14,213 downwards.
AGCATTGAAATTTTTAAGAAACTTACTAGGTGATCTTACTTCATATTCAGGGCTGAGGACTACTAGAGTCAGTAAAGCGGAGACCCACATTCTCTTTACCTCAGACCGACCTGGGATGCTTCTCAAACCTCGTAATAGCCAGTCCTTTCGGTTCGTGGCTGTAAGTGTCAGTATCTGGCATGTAGGGACAGACTTTTTCTAAAATGTTCAAGCAGGTTCTCTTTTTCTCTAACAGATGACTCCAAACTGCCTCCCCCACCAACCCTGGAGCCCACTGGGCCTGCACCTTCCTTGTCTGAGCAAGAATCCCCTCCAGATCCCCCCACTCTAAAACCAATCAATGATAGCAAAACTCCAAGCCGATTCCTAAAACCCAGAAAGGTGGAAGAAGATGAGCTTTTGGAAAAATCACCTCTGCAGCTAGGGAACGAGCCCTTGCAACACCTGTTCAGTGACAGTGGCATCAACAGATTGTCCCTCATGGCCTCCGATACCCCGGCCGGTGCCCCACTCAGTAGTGTGGGCCGCCGCACCTCAGTGCTCTTCAAGAAGGCCAAGAATGGGGTTAAGCTGCAGAGGAGCCCAGATGGGGCTCTGGAGAATGGTGAGGACCATGGTGCAGTGGGCTCTCCCGCCTCTCCTGCCAGCATCGAGGATGAGCGGCACTCCCGGAAGCGGCCAAGGAGCAGGAGCTGTAGTGAGAGTGAAGGGGAGAGGTCCCCCCAGCAGGAGGAGGAAACAGGTGACCCCGCCTGTGACTTCTCTCGCTACATCTCATCTGCTTCTCTGCTTTGCCTTGCCAGCCAGAGCCTTCCCCCATTGGCCACCTCCCTAACGGTCTCTGTGGAGGCCGGTAGTAGCATTGAGGACTCCATAGCTTGCAGCTGCGTCTGGCACATGATGAGTAGTGGCCCGGGAAGATAGGCTGTGAGCAAATATTTTGAGAACACTAATTTGTGTCTGCAGCTCTCTTTTGCCCTGAGGAAGATGCAAGGCTGTGTACAGTATAATGGGTCCTATCTTCATTTTAGTTCATTTATTCATCAGATATTTATATCTACTGTAGGTACTGGGCAAAAATCTCCTCCCTTGGAGGGGAGATAGACTAAAAGCAAGCGGGTGAATTGTGTCTTATATTAGAAGCTATCGAGAGAAGTCCAGCAGGGAAGGATGATGGGGGATGCTGGGGTGGATTAGAGAGGGTGGCCAGGGGAGGCCTTCTGAGGAGGTGATATTTGACTAAAGATCTGAAGGGGTTGAAGGTGTGAGCTATTTGGGTATCTGGGAGAGGAATGTTCCAAAGAGATAGACAAAGACAGACTAGCAGGTGCTCTGGGAGAGGAATGTTCCTAAGAGATAGACAAAGACAGACTAGCAGGTGCACAGGCCCTGGTGGTGGGAACGTGTCTGCCTGTCTGGGGAACAGCGAGGGAACCACGGTGGCTTCAGGAGAGTGAACCAGGGGGTCATAGGAGATGAGGTCCCAGAGTAGGTAATAGGGTCTTGATCATTAAGGAATCCTTACTACATGTTTAGCACCAGCTGGTCACTGGTGAGGGGTGTTAATAAGTCAGGACCAGTTCCAGCTCCAGAAGGGTTCACAGGCTAGTGGGAAGGCTTTTGGTCTCCGGAGGTGCAGAGGTGTCAGTCACAGTGCTGGACAGTATGCGGCTGTATATCAGGTAACACTGCTGGAGATTTTCAGGGACTATGAGCTGGAGGAGTTGGGAAGGCTTCATGAAGAGGTGATACCTAAGCTTGTCCTGAGGGGTGAAGGCAGAATAAAGAGGAGTGGACAGTACAAAGGGTTCAGCGCCAGGTGCATGGAAACAAGGACAGAGTCTCTGTAAGGGACAGTTTGGAGAAGGGCTTTTGGAGCATCAGAAGCCAGGTCCGGATGGTGAGATGGGCCTGAATAGGCAGGGCCCTCATTGCCAGACAAAGCAGTTGAGTCTCAGTGGGATACGGAAGGCTAGCTTGCTTGGTGGAGAGGGCCTGCTCTCGGCTGTTGCTCCTTGTGTACCTATCATGTCCTTTTACGTGGTGGCCGTGGGCTATGTGGTCAGCTCATGCTTTTTCTGCTTTTCTCTCTCCTTAACATTTGTCCGCCAGTATCTTCCCTTCCCGTCCGGCCCGGCCCAGCTCCCCTGCGTTAGGGCATTATGTTGCTATACAATCAAGAGCTTGAGGCCTGCAGTGAGGCAGACCTCAGTTCAAATTCTCTCTCCTTACCAGCTACGGAGCAAATTAATTAGCTGGTGCAAATTAAACAGACTCTTTGACCCTGTTTCCTGATTTCTAATATGGGGCTAGTGATACCCATTTTGCAGGGCTCTAAGGATTGGAAATAGTCTGTATAAGGTATTTGGCACGTAGCAGGAGATGGTAAGAGTTATTGGCATTCTCTCAGCCATATCAGGCACCGCCAAACAACACTGAGAACACCGTGCACTAAAAATGAAAGGCCCTACTACTGGGGAACTGGACATCAGGCTCATCCAGCCTGAGGGCCCACTGCCTGGGGACGCAGCTAGAATCTAGTCCTCTGTAGTCCAGCTACCTGGCGCTCAGGAATACTTCTCCCCAGCCTTCGTTGAATCTCACATAAACAGGTGTTGGTTCTCTACAGATGATGCTCCTAAGGTACAGCTGGCTTGGTGATTTAAACTGAGGTCACAGTGTTAGAGGCAGAGCCAGGTCAAAGTCTGGATATCCTGGCTCAGACACCTGCTGTTGCAAGTGTGACTTGCCTCACAGTTTTCTGGCCAAGGTGAGTTAGAGCTCTTGACTCAGCTCTCAGACTTGTAGGACTGTGGGTTGGGGCTGAGAATTGGGTAGGTAGAAGAGTTGAAGCCTTCACAGCAGGTGAGTGTCACATCCCTGAGATGAGCAGAGAGTCTTGGTTTGCCTCCAAAGGGCTCCCTTCTGTAAACAGACCTCCTCTGGTTCACACTTACTGTAGTAGCATCCTCCACGAGTAAGAACATGTTATCTTCACTTCACAAAAGGAGAGGTCAAAAGTTAACGAGGAAAAGGGACCTGCATTTTAGATCTCAGTCTAGAACCCAGGGAATTCTCACTCCCCATCCCAGGAAGGTCTTGTCTGCTTTTCTGCTGAAAAGTACCCACTCCTCAAGTCGGATGAGGCCTGCTCCATATCTCAGGGCGTGGTTGACATGGCCGTTATCCTGCTTCACCCTCCCCTGACACCATCCCAAAGAATGAAGCTTGCTCTTGCCAGCTGTGTGGTGGATAGGGCGTGTGAGTGTTTATCTGAAGAGGCCAGGCGGGTGGGCTCCCCAAGAGGCAGAGGAAACCCTGATAATTGAGGCTTGAAATGAGAAGCAGATCCAGGGACTTGTGAGCCAGCCAGAGTGGGGAAGTCTTGGTATTTCCCTTTGTAGCCAGATGACGATAACTGAAGTGAGCTGTGTGCTGTGTTTTTCTTACAGTGAAACTAGAGGAAGGGAAGGAAAATGCAGTGTCTGCTCAGTGCCTCAGCCAACATTTCCCCCAAACCTTTATCAGATCCTACCACCCAAGATCCATTTTCTGTAGGGAAGGCACAGCCATTCTCTCCACCCTTCCTCTCTGCGTCCTCCCGAGGTGGCTCACACACTGCAGTGTGGGTCAGGGGAAGGGGGGTTCCTGCACTCGGGCTCACTCTGTGTGTCCTTGGCAGGTGTAACCAACGGCTGTGGAAAACACGCCGAAAGCGGGTCTGACTCGGAATGCAGTTTGGGTCTCAGCGGTGGACTGGCATTCGAAGCTTGCAGGTAAGAACACTTGACCCCAGGGCTTTGTTGGCAGCTTCACCACCTCTCCCTTTATTCACTCAACTACAGATTGAACCTCCTTCAGCTTATCTCAGATTTTTTCTTCCCCCAGCCCTGCTATTTCCTGAGGCCTCTGGTTCGTAACTCCAGTAGCTCTCAGGAAAAAGCATGACCCTTGACTCAGGCCTGCTCTGACCAGGAGGGGAGGGTGATGCTGATGCTTTACAGGGATTGTGAAGCTGAACTTGGCTCTAGAGGGCGGGGCCAGCCTCATCTCTATTGCCCAGAGAGGTTAACATTTGAACCAGTCCCCTACCCACCCCTAGACCCACTCAGATAGCTCGGCTCATAGCAGACATCATTTCACCCTTTGCCTTTGGAGGCATCGTAGCTATGGCTCCTTCAGTGGTGTGGTGTGAGAATAAGAAATAAGCTGTCAGGAAATTTGGTTCCTTTTTATTAGACAAGGGCCCCAGCTCTTTTACAGTCATTGAGCTAGGAAGGGATGAGTTTCTTTTCCCATTCTTTTACCTAAAAGGAGGATTTCTGATACCAGAACCTTAAAGTGTCTTCCATGTCCAAGGGTTTATTGAATTTCTGTCTTGTGAGCTCTGCAAGAACCAGGGAGTGTGGCACTCTTGGAAATGAGAGACATTTGGTGCCACAAAGAAAAAACAGTTTTCCTGAAGACTGACCTCATGGTCCCTCCACGTGACTGCTGAGTGGATTCTGGGTTAGAGGAGGGGAGATGGTCCCAGGGCAATGAGCAGCAGAAGGCTATGTTGTCTGTGTTTGCACCACCTCCAGAGCAGAGTGGGTGTGTGTTCTGTTAGGTGCTCGTTCTGTCCTGGCTGCTGGGTTCCTGGTAGGGCCCTAGGAGGTGCCCGGCTACCCCTTGGGTCTGGACTGGTCCCTGCTGTGGCAGGTCCTGGCTCTCAGTAGTTCCTTTGAGATTTCCCTCCCCAACAGGCCTCAAAATTGCCCCATCTTACTTACACTCTCCCATGTTGCAGCCTTTTAAGATATAGGGAGATTAGGTGACAAAACAGTTACCAGGCATAGGGAAGAGGCAAAGCTTTCAGAATCTTACAAGATGCTTCTAGCCTGCTCCTGGGTTGGAGTTCCTGACTCCCTTCAAAGATAATGGTGCCTGGAAACCCAGTTCATTCAGGGTAGGGTAGGAGTGGGTACCAAACTGTCCCCTCCTACACCTTGACCAAAGGTCAGAGGTGTGTTGGGCTCCCCGCTCTGTGAAGGGCGTTCTTCCCAGCTCTGAGCCACAAGAAGCAAGCCAGGCCAGCTCTCGTTAGCCTGCCATTTCAGGCTGTGTTTTTGTCTTTGTGCAGCACTCCAGTACCACTGATTTGGGGGCCCTAACTCACTACGGAAACAGTGCCCTTGGAAGGCATTTCCTCTTTAACTCAGTGGTTCTCAGTGGAATTTCAAGGTTTAAAGCAGTAGATTCAGGGGCTCCGACTGCCAGGATTTTTTTTTTCTTTTTCTTTTTTGTTTTCTATTCTGCAGTGATAAATACATAAAGGACCATCTTACTTATTAATTCGATTGGAATCATATAATCCCAGAATTAGAAAGAACCTTGAAGGAACTTCTGGTCACTAATCCCACCCCCTTCTCCCCATACATGCCCCTCAGTTTCTCTGTTCTGATAATTTTCTGAGCAGGTTAGGGCTATACCGTCTTTTTATGGGTCATTCCTTCAAATATTACTTGAGCATCTATTAGTCAGGCACTGTTCTAAGCACTGAGAAGGTGTCTCTTCTCGTGGAGCTTATCTTCTAGAGGGCGCTGAATGTTAAACCAGTGGAGAGCATAATTACAGGTTGAGTCCTCTGCGTAGGCCTGGACAACTTGGAGAGAGGCTGAAATGCAGGCCATGATCGAGTCACTTGTGCTTTTTTCTATGAAACAGGAAAACACAGACCTAGTTTTGGTGTTGCATCCCATTTTATTGAGCTTATCCTTCTCAGAGCTCATCATTTGATAGTACGACATTAGTAGTTTATTAAGTTAAAGTGAGACATTAAAATTTACTGCCCTTCATAAAATGTTTATTATAGAACAGACATTTGCTGAGTGTTTGGTATGTGCAGTAATACTGAGCACTTCCTTGTACTAACCCATCAGATCCTCACAGCAGCACCTGGGGGACACAGCCTCCAAGAGGCTGATCGGCTGACTCAGGGTCACAGAGCTCCTGAGTAAAGAGCCAGGTTCTGAACCCACGTGGTCTGGCTCCACATTTTAACCTCCCAGCCACTTTGCTGCGCCCTCTTCTGTTGTATTTGAAGATGTCTTCCCATATCCGTGACATGAATTAATAGAGGCTTTCCTAACAAAGCTGTTAGCACCTTATATTTCAATAAGGCCCAGAGTCTCTGAGGGACAGATTTTTGTAGGGTCAGTGGGAACTGAACCTACATGTGAACTGAGTGTTCTTTGCGTTTTCCCAAGCAGGCCCTAATTTTGGCTAGCATGAAGAAAGCTCTCAACCTACTAGTTGTTAAAAGATTGTGACTCATTGAGTTCTGGTGGTGCCAGTTTTCTGAGTAAGACCGCGATGAAGTCAGTTACGATCCGTAAAACTGGAGTGCCCTGCTCTCCAGCCAGTCCTAGACCCGGGCCTCCTGTTACACCACCAGAGGTTTCTTAAGCATGTCTGTTCTGAAAATTACTGCCTGTCTTTTAGTCATTTTTTTTAGTTGAAAAATTATATAGTGGAAAGTTTGAATGAAAAGAAGCCTTAGCCACATCATTGTTGCCCAGAGACTCCCAACTATGTTTGTACATTAGAAATGCTTTGGGAGCTATTTAAATATACTGATGCCTGGTTGGGTTCAGATTATACCATTACTCTGGTATTATTGTTCTCATTTTTTCTTATTACCTTTTCAGTCTTCGTCTAATATATTTTTTTACTTCCTTGCAGTAGCCATGTTAAAAAGAAACCTATCGCTGTCTAAGAAAAATTCACACACATAAAGTGGAAGTGATAAGAGGATTTTTTTTAAAGCTAGGACTTTTTTTTTTCTCTTTAGAGGGCAAGGGAAGGAGAGAGGGAGAGAAATATCAATGTATGGTTGCCTCTCGTGCGTCCCCTGCTGGGATGGGACCGGGCCTGCAACCCAGACACGTGCCCTGACTGGGAATCGAACCGCGATCCTTTGGTTCACAGGCCCGTGCTCGTTCTACTGAGCTACACGAGCCAGGGCAGAAGTGGATTTTTTTAAAGACATGTCTTTTATAGAAAATTTGGAAAGAGTCGGATTTTTGTACTTCTAAAAAACAGATTGGTTTCCAAAGAACAAGCAGTGTGAGCCACAGAGCAAAGAACTCTGAGCAGAGGTGAGATGGGTCCTCCTTACGGCCCCACTGTTTAAACTTTGAAAGGATTGACAGGTGCCTGGGGTGACCTTTCCTCTGAATGAAGTCCAAGGTTCCCAAGCCAGAGAGCAGGCATCTCTTCCCAGTTTCAGTCCTTCCACATGGATGAAATGGTTTCTCAAAGCCTCTCGGGAACTTTCTGAAGTATATCATAGCTTAGTGTGAGTTTTTAGGGGAAGGTGAGAACCATTCACCTTGAAGGGTTTATGCAGCTCTACTCCTGTCAGCCATGGGGGACCAGGGGGAGTGGAAGTAGTCATTGAAATTGCTCATTTTGCCCCCCTCTCCCTCCTTACTCTGTATGTAGTGGTCTGATGCCCCCCAAACGCAGCCGTGGGAAGCCAGCCCTGTCTCGGGTGCCCTTCCTGGAAGGGGTGAACGGAGACTCTGACTACAGTGGCTCAGGTGAGGAGTGATATACAGGTGGTTCTGCGAGGTGGGAGGGCAGGGTGGCAGGCCTTCTACAGAACCAGCTCTGTGGTCTGGCTAGACCCGGAGCTCCTCCAAACGCTTGGGCACTGGGCAGGGAGACGGTCTTCCTTCCCAGGCCATTCATACTCTTTTTTTTTATCCCTAATTCATCTTAAATTTGAATTGGTAATATACACACTTGGTAACAAAAATTAGAAAGGTACAAAAAGGCTGCATAATGAAAAACCAGTCCTCCTCTCCCTAGGACAGCCGCTGTTGGCAGTTTCTTTTGTGTGTTTCCAGATGTAACCCGTACATAGACAAGCCAGACCTCATGTGTGTATGTAGGAGAGTGACTAAGGAAGCCTAATATACACATGCTCCTCCCACCTTTGTTTCTTTCCCATTAATAATATATCTTAGAGATCCTTCTGTGCTTTTTATCATCTGCCTAATGCAGGAGTGCCGTCATTTACTTAGCCAGCCCTCTACAGATGGACATTTCAGTTGTTTTCACCGATTTGTTATCATCAGTGTTGCAGTAAGCAACCTTATGCGTAGACCATTTTGTATCCGCGGGGGTTGTATCTTAGAAGTGGATCGGCAGCACTGAAGGAAGTGTGCATTTGTAATCTCTATAGATACGGCGGGTTCTCCCTCGCTGGGATCATCAGTGATAGCCCCTATCACTGAATCTCACCCATGACCCCCCCCAGTTCATGTGATCTGGGGCCTTCAGCCCCCTCATCACGACACATACTCCAGCTAGTCCAAGCAGTGACATACATGGGTGTTTTCTCCTTGGACCAAGCGGAGAAAGGGCAGGGTGGGGCGGAAGGAGAGGCCTGGGTGGTGCCCAGGACCAGCAGGAGCAGAGCCGGCTATTCTCTGAGCGGCTGTGCAGCCCACGGCGGCAGGTGTGCGCTGGGTGCCCATCTCTGAAGCTTTCATCTGACACACAGGCTTCAGGGCTTTTCTTCTCCTCTTTCCTTTCCCAACTGTGTTATCTTCCCTTAGCACCACTTTGTTTTCTTGTATGTGCGTTGAATGCAAGCCTGTGCGTTTCACTACTGTCTGTCAGCACCCAGGAGGCAAGGCTTGTGTCTCCATACAAAATTGGGAGTGGATTGGCACGTGCTTTGTGCTTCAGTTGGGGGCATTTTGACATTTTATTCTTATTTTTAAAACTACATACTTATTAAAATGATGCTGAAGGACATTGACCTCCCACTGTTCCATCAACTTAACACAGTTGTCTTCATTTTTGTGTTGCCTTCTGTTGATTTCGGACACGCTTTTAAGAAAATGCTAATCTAAAACATGTGGTCTTTTGTATTCTTTTTCAGTGTTATCTCATACTTCTTATTGATATAATCTTTGTGTATCTCTATCATTAGAACAGTGCATTATAATTAACCTTTCTATCGTTAGACACTTATTTCTGACTTTAACATTAACTGTAGTGAACCCATATTTTTGACCAAAATCTTTTTATTCGTTTTTAAAGTTATTTTCTTCAACTAAGTTCCCAGGGAAGGAACTTACTGGAGCAGATGGTTCATACATTTTTTTTTTCATGGCTCTTGAGATTTACACCAAATTACATCCTGGGAGGACTGGCCTGATCCGCAGTTGCCTCAGCAGCGCACGACTGCAGGCTCCCTGCAGCCTGCCTCTCCGGCATTGGAGTTTATCTTTTTGTTGTTACTGCTGTTGACCCAGTAGGTAGAAGCAATACCTCACAATTAATAGTACATTTAAAAAAATTATACACGGGGGTGGTAATGTTTCCTTAGAAACATAATTTCTATTCTGTGAGATTTGGGCCTTTTTCCTTGATTGAGTGTGGTCACCTCCCAGTACCCAGTTTATAGACGTGGGGAGGGAACAGAGGTTCCGCTGTGTGGTCAGAAGCTTTTGTGAAGCACCCGTCCGTGTGTGCTAGCGCATTGGGGGCAGAACAAAGGAACTGAAAAGACAGCCTGCCCCAGGCGGGACACCAGGTGTGAGGCTTGATTAAGCGAGGGCAAGGTCCCGCACACCTGCTCGGTTCTGCTGAGTGCTGTGCATCCAGGTGACCTGGATGGCCAGGCATGGCCAGGTCAGAAAGTATCTCATTTAGCAAGTGGTTTTACGGGGATGTCTCTCCAGGCATCTTGTCTCCATCCATGATGCCTCCATCATGAGGACCCCCTACCTGAGGAGGCCTAGAGGGCAGTCTATGGCTCTGCCCAAGCTGGACAATGGTTCTTCTACCAAGGGCCCTGGCAATGAAGCAGTGACAGTTTCCAAGGAACACTACCCAGAGGTCAGCAAGGGATAGCCTGTGGCCTGTTTATGTAGGGCCCATGAGCTAAGAACGGTTTTTACATTTTCAGGTGATTGAAAAAATTTTTTAAAAAGAATCATATTTTGTAACATGAAAACTACAAGAAATTAAAATTTCATTGTCCAAAAATAAACTCTTATGGGGACACAGCCATACTCATTCATTTACGGATTACCTGTGGCTGTTCTCCTGCTGTAAAGCAGAGCTGAGTAGTTGCAACAGCGACCATGTGGTCCACAGACCTAAAATATTTACTCTCTGGCCCTTGACAGAACAAGTTTGCCAACCTCTAATCTAGTCTAAGAACTCCTAAGGAAGGCGCAGGGAAGAGGAAGGGTGGAGGGCATGTTCCTGACTTGTTCTTAGGCTGCCCCAGTGAAATGGAGGCCACAGGCAGAGGACTCCTGGGCACCATTGCAAGCCCCCTTTGGGCACTGTCTCCTCCCCTCCCCCACCCCCAGGCAGAAGCCTCCTGATGCCCTTTGAAGATCGTGGAGACCTGGAGCCCCTGGAGCTGGTGTGGGCCAAGTGCCGAGGCTATCCCTCCTACCCTGCCTTGGTGAGTCTGCCTCAGATGCCACCCTCCTCCCTCCCCTGGGGCTTATCGGATTGAATCAAGCCATCAGAGTGTGATGGCCCTTGCCTTGCCCCAGGGGCTTATCGGATTGAATCAAGCCCTCAGAGTGTGATGGGAGTTAGGGTGCCTTCAGCTGCAGAAGGGAGGGAGGTTTTAGCCCAGCCTTGGGTGGGGCAAACCTGCAAGGCTCCCAGCTTGGGGAGACAGAGACTAGGGCTTTTAGGGATTTATTTGCTAATGCATAAAAGCAATATGCTCATTATAGAGAATTTCAAAATCTGCTAATCATGCTTAGATATTTCATTAAACATTTGCCATACTAAGGTTTTGAAATACTCAAGAAGGTATGATTATTTTCATTTTGTAGAGGAAAAAAACCGATGATCCATTTGTTACCTGTGTCATCTAACTATTAAGTAGCAGGGCTAAAATTTGAGCCAGGCCTTAAAATATGTGATGCCTATATTCCAAACCACTGAGTTCGAAATCATCCACAATCCCATCTATTCAGAAATGACCTCAGTATATATATCCACTCAGCCTTTTCTCTGTTTAATGATGCGTAGGTATGCATATGCATGAGACTACACTCTGTTTAACCTCCCTTTCACTTAACAGCACACCATATATATGCATGTCCTATGCCATTAGACATTCTTCATCAACATAACTTTAATGATTGCATTATCTTCACTTGTATGCATGTACCCACCTTATTTTAACCATTCCCTCCTTGCTCACTTAAATTGTTTTGAATTTTTCTCTATGATAAACAGCCAGCAGTAAACATTGTAGCTTTGCCTTTGTGCACACCCCTGATTATTTCTTTACAGAGAATTCTGAGGAGTGTGTTCTCCAGGCAAAGTCTATACAGAATTCTGATACAAATTGCCAGGTTGCCCTTTAGAAAGTTCTGGTTTATCGTCCCACTAGCAGTAGCTAAAAATTCCATTTTTACCACGTCGATTGTTACTTCTTAGAGCACTTTCTGTATTGGGGAGGTAATGTCCATCTGACCCTGGAAGATGCTGATTCTAACCTTTCGGGCATGCCTAAACCACCAAGGGAATATTTTAAACGATGCAGATACTGAGGCTCAATGTCAGAACTAACACATTAGACTCTCTGAGGCCAGACTATCATGTGCATACTTTATTAAAAGCTCCCCAGGTGATCTGTGGCCAGGTTTGAGAACCGCCCCACCCACTTCGTGCACACACACAGAGCTCTGGGCTGCTCCGAGCTCATTCGTGTCTGTGGCCCTTTCAAGCAGCCTCTAAGGTAAAGGAGGGCAAGAACTCTGATCCTTTCTGGACAGGTGAGGACACCACAGCTCCACAGGTTGTACAACATGCTGGAGCCATTGTGGAAATCGGGTTGCCCGCCTCACTTCTTCCTTAGCGGCGGCAGGCGACAGAATCCCCACCGCCATCCAGCTGCTGAGGAGGCTGGGCCCCGGGCTGTGCCCCGAGTTCTGAGCCCTGCTGTCCCTGAGACTCCCAGCTGAGTCTTCAACGAAATGATAAGGCTCTGCAGGTTTTGGTTGTTGTTGTTTTTTTAAACTCACTGCAAGAAAAGCCTCTAAAACTAGTGTTGTCTTTTTTCTTTCTGATTATCTTCTTAATGATACATTTTCCTTTGTGATTAAAGAAATTCAACCACCACCTGAAAACCCAGTTACCTGAACGCAACCCGTGTTTTCGTTTTGGTGTATGTTCTTCCTGTGCTTACTTAAATGTGTACGGTAGACCCCTGAACAACATGGGTTTGAACTGCATGCGTCCACTTGCTCTCAGATGTTCTCAGTAATGCACAGCTGGCCCTCCATGTCCCCAGGATTTCCATCTGCAGATGCGGAGGGTCAGCTGCATAAGGGATTTGAGTATCCACGGATTCTGGTAACTACAGGAGTTCTGGAACCAACCCCCATGGATACCAAGGGATGACTCTAGTTAAGTTTTTGGAGAGTCAAAACTTTTTTACGGATTTCAACTGCACACGAGGTCACCGCCATGGGCTAGGGTCAACTGTACTCACATCCACAGTGAATATACAGTTTTTAAATTTTAGAGGGGTGGGTCTTGTTTTTTTTTTTTTTTAATGGTTTTTGTTTTTCTATAAAAGTAATGTAGCTATAGTAGTTTTGGAAAAATAGAGAAAAGCAACATAAATCCCCATATTCTAACATGCTAACCATAAGCATTTTGTATTGTCCCTCTGTTTTTTGTTTACACATTACAGCTGTAATAGTGTATGTACACACTAAGTATATGTTAAAGTTTATCACAAACTTTATTTCAATGTTGTTTTATATCTGCATAACATTTGAGTGAATGGACCATTAGTATTTTGGGACACATTTGTCTCTGTCTTCTTTTTTTTTTTTTTAAGATTTTATTTATTTATTTTTAGAGAGAGGAAGGAAGGGAGAAAGAGAGAGAGAAGCATCAATGTGTGGTTACCTCTCACATGCCCCTCACTGGGGACCTGGCCCGCAACCCAGGCACGTGCCCTGACTGGGAATCAAACCGACGATCCTTTGGTTCTCAGGCTGGCACTCAATCCTCTGAGCCACACCAGCCAGGACTCTGTCTTCCTTATGAAGGGAGGAGAGTTCTCCTTAAGAGGCAGGACCTTGCTTCTGCCCTGAGGGACATTTTTCACTATCCAACCACCTTCCATAAGCCAGCATGGCTTAGTCGAGAGGAAACATATCAGAGTAGCCCAAAGTCTTGTTTGGAAATTAAGGAAGCTCAGCAGGGCTTGTGTGTTGGTTTCCATTAGGACCCTCTGCTTCAGACCCAGGAGGGACAGACAGGCCAGGAGGGAGAGTTTTGACAAATCACACAGCTAGGGCAGAGTAGATGTGGTTCTTCCTGGGAATGAACGCTTAACCAGAGCACCTGCTTTCAACTGCTTGTCTTGAGAGGGATGTAGAGAGGCTGGCAGACACCCAAAGGTAACTAAGAGTGGTTTATTGTGAGAAGAGGCCCCCTGGGACAGGGTCTGGAAGTTAAAATTGCTCCATCTCTGGAGAAAGCTGCTTCCTCAGTAGGTTGCCTCGTCTCTCTGGCCTTAGCACACAGCGATGATCAGCCAGCTGCTCTGGAGGAGGGGCTGTGGGGGAGGCAGTGGGCAGCGGGCCCAGTCGGGTTCGGGTGCTTGGTTTTAGTCCCAGCCGTGGCCTCAGGCAGCTGCATCCTCTTTCTGTGTTCGGCGTTTTCCTCTGTCAGCTAATAACCTGTCAGAGACTTCTCAACATCAGCAAGAGCATGAAATAAGATGCCGTGTGAATAATTAGGAGCTTCGGTAGCTTTGTCAGTGCTCCACGGAGCTGGAGAATTGGCTGTTTATGCCACTGGGCATTTTGCTGAGCCCTTGCCCTGGTGGACATGCAACCTTGAGGGCTCATTCCTCCAGGGGCCTGTGTGTCAGCCACATCTGTCTTCCCTCTCCAGCAACTCTCCAAGCCCAGTCTTCTACCTTCTCTCTTATCTTACCGTGGAGGTGTCACAAATGTATCTGGCTCGCACACCAGGAAGAATTGTAGTCAGACAAGAAGGTGGTGGGTAACCAGAGGCTCTGTTAGGTTAGAACCGAAGGGATGGGCCCTCTTGCTGATGCAGAACCTCTGCATAGCCATGGTGTCTGGGAAGGCCCCCGGGCATTTGAAGTGAATTGCAAGAGTTCTGAAGGAAAACCATGGCCTCCACTCCTC